>JAUZST010082730.1:2823-20372 GCA_034779995.1 Parotocinclus haroldoi | reverse complement strand
GTTTAACGACAGAGATTGTTGATTTGTAGGATTTTTCGGAACAGCAAAAAATAAAAGGGCATGCTTGTTAATAATCTGCACCGATTACGTATAATGGTTTAAAAATACCAGTTCATAGGCACGTTAAAAGGCATGTTTTTTATGATTGAACAGCTGTACTTTGGAACTCACAGTGCCACTACAGATAGTTCTGTCTCATCCTCGGCCCTCTTAGAAGCAGCTCTTGTTATATTACTAAGACAAAATGGACAGACCATGCAGGTTACGCATTTAGAGGAGATTTTCCTGACAGTGTATTCTCGAATAAATCTATTCCTGCAGTTACACATGTTGCCAGAAGAGGGAGTGAAAGGGCTTCTGCCGCTCCCCTATGAAAAGGCTCTCGGCGGCTACTTTGGGCAAGCGTACCTCTTGGGGAGAGACTGTTGATGCCTCTAAGATGACAGCCTATGAGAGGGGACGCATCGTTGGACTGAGAGAGGCACGATGGGACGTTTCGACGTTCTGACTTGTTCTAGTTGTTAGTGGGTGCTGCGAGCTGTGATTGCGGTGGGAGGGGATATGGAAGCAGACATGGTGAAAAGGCTCAGATGAACCACCGGAAGAGAGGTGGCACTGCGAGCAGCATCTACAGTTTTGCTATCCACCATCCAGACACAGGTGGTACCTTCACTATAACATCCCGCCTCCCCCCTCTCTGCCGGGCCGATTTTCAGGTGCTGAGCTGAAGGCACCCATTACGTGTCCTGCCATTAACCTCTATTTGTTTGCAGGCGTTTTGCGAAAGAGCAACGTTGACTGATGGGATGATCCGGAAGCCATCGTATTAGGACAGACGGTCCCCTGGTGGTGATATGAGGGACACGAACAGATCAGCATTATATGCAGGACATCCTGTGACCATGCGTTGCCTCTCGTGGAAGGGCTTAACAACTGGCATTTTTCAGCAGGATAATGCTCGACCCACACAGCAAGGGATTCCCAGGAACGTCTCTGCCCAGGTTGCCAGACTTTTCGCCAGTCGTGTATTTATGGCGCCAGCTGGGGTGCGGCTTTGGCAACGTACCCAAGTGCAACATCTGTGGGCAAATGTGCCATAGGATACCATGTCTGATCGTGTATCCAGGCTTACAGGGCTAACAGGGTACTAGAGCCTGCCTTCAATAGTACACTTTTCCCATATGGATACATATGCAATATACAATTATCCTCACTACATTCACACATGTGTGACATGTGTTCTTGGTGTGTCATTTTTGTTTTTTGCCAAAGAGGGCAAGTTTAGCTGTTTCTCACATATGAGGATATAAGCAGCTATTACATTCACATGACAGCAAACTGATACTGTTCCACCATTACTGTCATTTTAATCATGGAAAACGATCAGTGTTAATTCATCGCACTTTGCCTAATAAATGGCTGTTGGCCGACCCAGGAACACCCTTCAGTGACCCCCCGCGTAGCCCTGATTAACATATTTTTCAGCAGAACTTTTGGCTAAAGGATTAGCTCCTATTAAGTAATTAAGCAGCAGATTTCGATTTGCCCAGCATATTGTGGGATGAACGCTGAGCTGTCAGGTCCTCAAACTACCTGACGGACAGATGTTGCACGGACAAACACCACCTCCCCCCCCCCCCCTCCCCTTGCCCCTGCAAACGCAGTATCGTAATTAAATCCAAAACCGCTGAATACCATCTGACACTTGCCCAAGTGGCTAAATGCCACCGCTGGAGAATGGACCAATCGGATGCTGCCCAGGACACGTCCCCATATGGCTTTGGGATAATTGTCCAATTGGAGTTCATAATCTGCCTGGTTCTCCTCTCTGTACACCATGTCAAGCTGTTTCCCAGCTTAGAGCCATCACAGATGTGGCAGCTAGCATATTTCCAAACAAAGGGACGCACATCCATTAACCCGAAAGCATTAAACTGTTTGTAGGAAAACCATTTCAGAACAGAAGAGGGCAGGATATTGGGACGTTGCAGCGTAAATTCAATTCTTGAACTCCACGCAGAGTTGCAAAAACGTTTCACGTTCACATTTACTCATTTCAAATTATCCGATGCGAACATCTCAATAGTACAACCTAACCTTGACGCTGATGGGCTACAGCAGCAGAAGACCACGCCGGGTTAAGAACAGTAAAACTGATTCTACAATGTACATCCGATCACTGCAATTGGACAAAAGAGAATTCTCTTACATGGGAAACCAAGTTCCTGCTCTCCTCGTTAGGTATGCAGTTAAAAAACACGCTTGATTTTAAATCATCCGAGGTTTAAGATTTAAAGGGGGCTTTTTCATCCGCTCACTTTACTACAGTATGTCTGTAAAATGTGGAATTATGCTCGTCGGTTATAAGAAACACCGTGAATCTCTATGCAGGACTTCAATAAGAAAAAGTCAATTCTGACATTTCAATAATAATAATAATAATCATAATAATAATATTAATACTCAAAAAACTCTAAAGTTACATTACATTATAGATTACTTTTGACTAAGACTGTAAAATAATAATATTACAAAATACTTTTAGGCTATTTATTATTAGCCATATAAGATTATGATATACATTTTTTATATTTGTGTATAACACACACACACACACACAGACACACACACACACAATCTATATGTATATAGTATATAGATAGACACAGATATGCATAGCAATTTATTTTAATTTATATATTTATAGAAAAAAGTAATAATTATTATTTTTTTCTTTCAAATTAATATTCTGACTGTATAACTAGTAGTAACTAGTGTATATATATATATATATATACACACACACTATTTTTGTGAGCAGTATGCGTGTCTGAGAATGTGTATACACACACACAAACAAAAATAAGTTATATTATTAAAATATCCCCTAATTCTTGTGAGCAGTACACATCTTTTTCTGCAATTTCCTTCCTTTTTATTTTTACAGAGAATATCCAAAAATATATGAATATATATTGTATTAAAAACATATACTAATATATATCCGTATACACATACTATATGTGGAAAGTGTACAAGTATGACTAATTACGCCAGGAACTAAAACTACTGAGAAACTAACAAGCAAGTTCTCATCTTGGGCACAAACAACAAACACCAAGAGCTTGAGGGTAAAGCTAACAAATCCTCGGGCTCTACCCTATAACATGTCAGCGTTAGAGCTAGTTATAGTTAGCATGCCACGGTCCAAATGCCACGTTATTTAGTCTGGTGTATATAGACCAGACTCAAAAAAAATCAAGGCTACACCCACATCCACACTGTCCAATCTGGCAGTACACTGCATCCTATGAAAGCAGGGGGAAAGGAAGGAGGGTGGGGGAGGACGGCTGGATGCTTCTGAACAAATCTGACTGTTGAAAATCTGGCACGGACGGCTTTAAATATTAACAAAGCACACATGGCCCTTCTCTTCTGCCGGAGGTCCCTGATGGAGGGAAGCAGCAGCTCCTCACTAAGACAACCAGGGTCTGGTCCAGCTTTGCTGCGGGGGGTTTGCATTTTAATGCCTTTGTTGGTTTTCCAAAATATGCTTCCATATCATCCTGGACAAGCTCCCACCAGGTTCACAAAGAGGCGGCGCGTATCGTTTCGGTGGCTGCCATGGTGCTGAATGCAGAAGTTCTGGGAAAGTTCAAGAATGTTGCTCACCAGCTTTTAAGGTCATTGGCTTATTATATACAGTATTGTGCAAAAGTCTTAGGCCACCATTGGATTACTTACACAATGTTCAGCAATGGAACAATGAACAAACATCATTCTTTCTTGTTCGTTTTTTTTAAATTATTGTCATTATTGAAATACAACCGGGAACGACAGGAAATTTGAATGCTGCATTAAAAAACTGAAAAGGCTTTATAAAACGGGTAGCAGGCAGGAAACCACTGTTACAGAAGGGGAACAGAGTGAAAAGGTAGATATGCTAAAACTAACAAGTAACAAGGACTTTAAAGAGTATGAGTGGAAGAGGAGTTTAAATGAGTAATGAATTCAGATTTTTGGGTCTGTTCAGTGATTATGTTATATACGGTCATTACACCATTGCTATAACAACAAATCTTATGGTGGCCTAAGACTTTTGCAAAGTGCTGTATATTAAACCGGACATAAACTAGACAGGTTTAAGAGGAAAAACAACACAAAGTGTTGTGAGTGTTGTTTTAACCGTTCAGTTATGACCCAGCACCCATTTTGTCTCTTCAGGAAGTCGTTCTGACATCAAAGAATATCACAGGATGATACAAGCATCCTTTCATACCTCTCTCTTTTTCTCTCGCTCTCTCTCTCTCTCTGCGTTTAACTGTTGCTATGTTTACCACACCCAAGCCAAAACAACTCAGACTCGTATTGTCTGTGAAGAGGGGGATACAGTGGACAGATATGATGTCGCATACACTGCTTGGCCCAAGAAAAAAAATACATTCAATTAATAATCTGATCATAATCCGATCTGATTATTCAAGCGTTCATGAAAAACATGCACCGATTTCTAAATATGGATTAAGGTCTAGAGATCCATTTAAGCACTTCTTTAAAGAGAGGTGTATTTATCTCGGTAACCAGATTTCTCGGCCCTTACTCTGATTGCAATCGGTTTTCTCAATCATTTAAACGTTTGGGAAAGTGTAAGGTTCAGGCAGAGGTGTTTCACTCACCACGGTGCAGCACAGAGGCCAGAACCACCACATGAGAGCAACGGCGACGAGCAGCAAAAGCACCAGGAACACAATGAGCACCACCATACCGTTCGCCTTGGAGAGCAGAAAAAAGGAATTAAATGATATTTAGACCTGCAACCACGAACTATATCCTACACTGAAAATAAATATATCGATTCATTGAGAACAGGTACGCGCTGCTGAACGCCCATCGTCGCTTTGTTAAATCATAACAAATTACGGTAGATTATAAAAAAAAAAAAAACAATCTGTCCTTTAACCCTAGATGTTCACCTAAAGAGCAGAGGCGGGAGTTAAGAGTAGAAGTGACTTCTAGCGACTAGAGACTGTTCCATCTTGGTTCATGTGTTGAGACATTTTGCGTAAGACTGTGTGGATGATGACTTTATGCTACTTATTTGTAACGTGCTGTTTGTAGGGGCACATGCCTGTCCTACTGTCAGTAGTACGCCTTCATTTGTCCCCTAGTACATGTATAGTCTCTTCAAGTTATAATTTTATTAACTGGTTCACATTCGCTTGAGTTTCTGTTTCGTCTCGTTTCGTGATGCTAATGTTGTTGACTGTGGTGGCCTAATGGTCCAGGGTTCAAATCCCACCTCTGCCAAGTTACCACAGTGGGGTCCCTGGGCAAGGCCCTTAACCCACAACTTCTTGGATTGTAAGCCCGTATGAATTGTAAGCCGTTCTGCATAAGGGCGTCTGCTAAATGACATAATGTAAATCTATTTTACAAAGATTGTGAACTTCCAGAAATAAAACAATGCAGTGGCTGTGTACATGGCAGCGTTCCATTCCTGCCTTCGGGAATTTATGCATCGTTTGTACACAGTTTTCTTGGAACAAATACCCTTTATATTTACATTACTGTAGCCTAAAACATCATGTGACTTGTAGTGGCCGATCAATGTCCGTTTTCGATCAACGACCCTCTTTGTTTCACGGAAGGTAAGGCGCTCGTTAAGCGGTGCATACCTGTATGATGAATCGATCTAGAACTTATTCTAAAAAACTTATTCTAAAAGATTTTTAGAGTCAATCCATGGGTACAAATGACCTACCCGTCAGAGCAGGCCTGTACATTTTACATTTACCTTTACGTCCTTTAGCCGACGCCTTTATCTAATCCAGAATGACTTACAATTCATACGGTCTTACGATCCAAGCAGTTGTGGGTTAAGGGCCTTTCTCGGGGACCCAACTGTGGCAGAGATGGGATTTGAACCCACCCTTTTGGTCCGTAGTCCAGAACCTTAACCACTAGGCCACCACAGTCCCACATAAGTCAAATGACTATTGACTTTTTGGCAAGAACATACAAACTTACACAACTTGAGGCAGTGATGGTGAAAGGACTTGATATGTAGGTCACCCCGCCGTTCAGGCTGATAAGAACTTCCATTTCTCTGCAAGAATCCAAGTGCATCAAGGTCAAAAAGCACAACGTTACCAGCTCAAGAGAAGCAATAAATGACCAACAAGAGGTAGCCAAGGCATTAAACAGTATGTTAATAAGGGGAAAAAAAATCAACACACAATTCTGAGACGTTTCAAAAAAAAAAAAAAAAAAAAAAAAAAAAAAAAAAAAAAGTCTAAAGCTCTCGCTCCGATGGTCCTCGTGTTAAATCTAATCTCGGACAGAAATGAAAACAACGTTATCACATATTAGCAGACGAGATAGCCTGATGGTAATTGCAATTAAATGACCTAATGATGAACGGCATTGTAATTTCCATATGTCTGTTATCTAAGAGACAATTACGGTGGGGCTAATGAGAAATCGTGACCACGTAATCGACCGAGTGAACGCAGGAGATCTCGGATGAAAACGTGAAGCTGGTGGCTCTTATTTAACTATGCGCTCATGGGAAACGGAGTCAGCTGCATTTACCGGGTTTACAGGTTATACAAAACTGTGCAAGTGTCTTAGGTCACCAGATTAGTTATTTAAGGAATGGTACAATGACTATACATTGTGCCAAAAAAAAGGGGTAGTAACTTCAGGTTCCTGCAGATGGCGTAGCTGGAGGACGACCTCTGCAGTGTGCGATGGGATTCATTGAGAAGAGGTGGTGCAGTGAAATGAATGCCTCAACTGATGTGTGGAAAATGGGTCACAAAGCATATCGGCAAAAGGGCGAGTGGGCAATTGGTCCTTCCCTCTTAGAACCATCAAAGGCCATAGCGTGAAAGAAGTGGCTGCATTTGCAGGTGCATTGAGCAGAAAGTTTAAATGGATTTTTTGCAATTATCTTCATCCCAATTTATGGGAGCTTTAGCAACTTTTGCTGTGCTTAGATAATTATTCATGTTTGTTTATAGCTTATATGTAACAAGCTCGTGCGTACGTGCCAGTCCTATTGTAAATAGTACTTCTTTGTCTGCCCCCCCCAACTCCCACTACCTATATATTTTCTCTAACCTACGTCTTAGCCTTTTCATCGTGTTCTCCTTGTCTGCTACCAGTCCAAAAAGACTGTTCCAAGACTGATTCAAGCGTTTTCGGTCTGTAGAAAGGACACAAATTACAAATTTCCTGCATTTCTGGTTGCATCCTTATAAATATCATTTCGAAAACAGCAAACCTAATGGCGGCCTGAATCGGAATCGCTCAGCTGAAGCCAATGGCGAGCAGAAATTTCCTAAACACGGTTACAATACCGCCGTTGTGCAAACGCGACGCGTCCTTAACATATACATGAAACGGCTTCGACGTTGGCACCAGGGCTGCAGCTTGGCTAAAGCATAATTTGGTTTAATGTAGCATTCAAACATCTTTTAATTGGCTGCCTTTGTTCTGGCTGTAAATTGGTCCACTGGTTTTTTAAAAGGCTCTGGCATGTTAACGAGGTGCGCCTACTGAACGGAAGACAGGAGAGGCTAATTTAGCTGACATATTCGATACATGCTAATTCAAGGCAGACTGCTAATCAAACTGGATATATGTGGACACTGAATGGAAAAGGTAGCGCCAGTCTGTCCGCACAGAGAACAAGCAGATATTTAATATATACGCATCCACCACATTATCTACCTCTATACCTTATGCTCAGAGTCCCCCCCCCCCCCATGGTATGGTGGTCATGTAGGATATCAAAGAAGACCAGAACTGTCTCCGATAAAGATTGCCGAAATCAGATTTGCAGTATCTCTTGCGGTTCAAAAGTTATCAGCACAAAGTTCAAAACGTATGTTGTCCATCACAGGTAACTGAAGATGGAATTGATGAGTCTATCATCATTCTAACACGGCTACATTTACATTTACATTTCCAGCATTTAGCAGACGCCCTTATCCAATTGGATTGCCTTACAATCCAAGCAATCGTGGCTTAAGGGTCTTGCTCAAGGACCCAACTGTGGCAACTTGGCAGTCCAGAGTCCAGTACCTTAACCGTTAGGCTACCACAGTCCTAAGTGCACAGCTACTGTATCATAGCAACAGACTTCAACACCCAGAAAGATCACCAGTTTTACACAGTACAGTTACATCCCTCATTCCCAAATTCAGGGAACCCGGGACTATGGACGACAAGCCATGTAGTGATTGTCAGAGGACCGCTACTGACCAAGAAACCTCAACAATGGTTTTAGTTGTCCACCATGCAGGAAATACATGGAACCTCACCAGACACTTTATTAGGTATGCCTATTCAAATACCTCTAAGTATCTAATCAGCCAGCCATGGCAGCAACTCAATGCATTTAGGCATGTAGACATGGTCAAGAAGAGCAAAGGGACTTTTGGTGCTAAAATAATTTAGCCAAGTATTTTAGAAACTTCTAACCTTCTGCGTTTTTAACACACAGACATCTCTATAGTTTACAAAGCACGGTCTTAAAAAGAGAAAAAAATCTCCAACGGGGGCATTTATCTGGGCAAAAATGCCTTGCCGATGCCGGTGGTCAGAGTAGAATGGGCAGACTGGTTCAAGCTAACAGAAAGGCATAAATAACTCTAACAAGCACTCGTTATAACTGAGCTACGCAGAACAGCATCTGAATCTCTACCACAACGTTAACAGGCAGTTCTGAACGTAAAAGAGGGTCCAACCTGGTATTAACATGGTGTATCTAGTAAAAATGTGTGCCTTTGGTCACAGAAAAAATGCAGGATGTTAGACTGACTAGCCACAGGTATGCTTTCTCAAAAAAACAGCAGACATGGCCCAACAAGCAGGAAAGAGAGAGAGAGCGAGAAAGAGGGAGATTTCCCATACTTTAACATGAATTATTGAAATGAGAGCATGGAGAATTGTTGCATCTGTCGCACATCCTTTTAGAGCTCTCTGCCAGATGTGTTTACTTGCGGCCCAAAGCAGCTAACTACTTAATGGATCATCGTCACCAGCCCAAAGTTAATTAACATGTCATTTTAACATTTTAACAGTGATCACATACAAAGGCTTGTTGTTTTGCTGGACTACACGAATGGGCTAAAAGAGGATCAGGCTTAGGGGTGTAACAAATCCCTCCGCTCACAAGTGGATTCGATTCACAGTACTGAGTTCACAAATTAATTAAAGGAAACGGAGGTTTTGAAGATACGACAGAATTCAATGTTTAATTGTAACTTTGCCGTTTCTTAAATATCCGAGTAAGGACATTTTGGGTTTTTTTTTTTTTTTTTATTAAAAGAAGAGCAACAATTCAAAGACAGACAAAGCAAGAATGTTCCGCTGGTGCTCGCCCACATAAAAGGTCACCGATTTTCATGGCTGTAGGTCAAAACGGGACTGAGTTACGGTAATCTCAAGGTCCGACTGGCACCCCAAGCACAAACACCCAATTTCCCCCTATTTGCCATCACTGGGACATAGTTGCCCCTGTGAAGCCCCTCAAGGTCCTAAGCACTAAAAAAACCTTAGTTGAATCCAATATAGCTTTTACCTTTCTAGCAGTTTACCTTTCCCGTTTGTTAAAATAGCGGCCAAATCATCCAAACCATGACTTTGAGGGGTTCGCACAACACCCTAAACGTGTCCAGTTTATTTAACGTTTTAATCAAAAACAATCTTTATTCCCCACAACTAAAAGGAAAGCTAATTAAATCGTTTGGGCAGCACGGGGGTTCGGTGGGGTGGCACCGCTGCCTCACAGCAAGAAGGTCCAGGCTTCAGTCCCAGGGCGGAACGACTTGGGATTGGCCTTTAATGATAACATAAGATTGGAAAGCTGCTTTAAGACAATGCTCCATGGTAAAAAAGCGCTATAGAAATAAATCTGATTTGATTCGATTCCGTTCTGTGTGGAGTCTGCATGTCCTCCCCGTGTCTGTGTGGATTTACTCCGGGTACTCCGGTTTCCTCCCACATCCCAAAGGCATGCGTGTTAGGTTAATTAATTGCTCTGAATTGGTCATCATTACGGCATTAAACCCTTATTACTCATGTTCGAAATCCCCTTAATTCTTTTCAATCTAGTGTCCACATTTTAAACAAACAGTGCTGCACTGTGACTAATGCTGATACTCCGCCCACATCATCCTTTTTGATCATCCTTTCAACGACTTACTGTCCGGCATATTGCAGCATTGGAGCAGGACACAGCACGTAGTCACTCCCCACTGTGGTCGGCTTTTCGGCTGGAAAGGAACAAACAAAAACAAAACAAAAAAAATCACTGACTAGCGCTGGACGAGTTGAGGCATAAGCTCATCTTCACTTGCTTGAAGATCTGCCATTAATCAGTGTGAACAGTATCCAAGTGCATCCCTTTCAAGTCTTCCTTTCCCTCCAAAAAAGAGGGACAATACATTAGCTTTTCTCATTGTGCATGAATGAAGTTTAAATAAATCAGTCAGTCAGTCAACACACCCTCTACAGAAACCCGTACTGGCCTGTACTGACTACTTTACTCAGCATTTCATTACTTGTTTTCGTTCACGCTCAGAAAGTTGGAGCAGTTCGTCGGGAAGGCTTTTTTTAGAAGAAACATTTGGTCACTCGTTTGTTTCTATGCTGGTATGAACACGGAGTTAGAGGCCGTGTGTGTGAAAAGAAAACCGAATTGGTGGCCTACGAGTACACCTCTCACCATCTTACAATGCCGTTATAACAGCTATTCCCCAATCCTATGTCAACAGCATTTGTGGCCATTGTAATTCATCAGCACGGCAATTTGCATATGAAATCCAATCCTATGATTGGAGGATGGAGAACGTTTGTGCTCCTGGATTTGCGTGTGCCCCCGTTCATTTCAAATCAGGAGTACCAGTGCTGCTTGGTAAAAAGCTTACCGTAGAATCCCTGCCTTTGTTGAGGTTGAGGAAGTCGATGCCAATTGCAAATTTAGAGGCAGATCCTCCTCTTCGACTCATCTCTCTGTACCTTCTGCTCGTCCGAGTACCGTGGCGAGCAGAAACTCTGGAACTCCCTCCCACCCGACATCCGTGATATTGACACTCTTCCTCTTTTCAAATCCAGACCTAAAACTCCTCTGTTTAAAATGGCCTGTTCTCTCTGTTAACGCTCTTCTGAATTCCATATGTAAGTTTGTCTTGTTTTATATTTTGTAAGTCGTCTTGTCATTTATTTTTTTCTTCTTTACATTTTGTACAGGGTCCTTGAGTGTCGAGAAAGGTGCTTCTAAATAAAATGTAGTAGTATTATTATAATTATTATTACTACACCAATTGTCCTAACACGCCCGTTTCTTTGGACTGTGGGAGGAAACCGGAGTACCCGGAGTAAACCCACACAGACACGGGGAGGACATGCAGACTCCACACAGAAAGGATTGAACCCGGGACCTTCTTGGTGTGAGGCAGCGGTGATACCCCACCGAACCCTCGTGGCGCCCCAACCAAATCAAAAATTGGTACAACCTGCTATGAAAGCTTGGAATGTTTTCGACTAGAAGAGACTGAAGGCACTCATTAGTGACAAAATGTTTCTCAAAAGAAATTCTTGCATCCAGATGTACTGATTCTTTTTAACCAAACGGGTTTATTTATTTATATATATATTTGAATCTACTGTACTCACTGTAGCTTTTACCATCCAGCGTGAAGCGGCAAAGGACCCCATCGTTGCCTCTTCCTGCCGAGAGCCCGTTCCCTCTTAGAACCATGTCAAAGGACTCTGTTGTATACGAACCAGATGGGGACATGATGAGAAACACGCCTGGGCCTTGACCCAGCACAACAGGCACGCGTGGGCGCGCGCGCAAACTTGAGCGGGGATTTTTAGCGCTCACCGTTCACACAGACGCTGGATGGCTCCACGGTTAAGATCTCCGTGCACGACTGCTTCAGGATCTGTGTGGCAAAAGCAGCAAGCGCATCGTCTTCCGTCAGAATAAATCAGAAACCTGGGCCGTTTCGAAGATTCACGGCACATCTAACGGGGAATTTGCATCGCTCGTGCGAACGCCACATGGATCAACGGGAAGTCTGTCACACACGGTGCGGTGTGGAAAGAACTCCGTTTGGCTCTTAGGCCAAAATTATATGCCATCTTCGACTCTATTAGGGACTCCAGGCTGACATTATCATATAAAAAGCCCGGAGCGAGCCTGCAGTCGCCTCTCCTATCATCCGTATAAATCAACAGGAGACAAACGATGCTAATGTCCATGCGCAACTGGCGAAAAGACAATATGAAGTACAAAGTGCACGGCATTCGGAGTGGCGGCACTTCAGATGAGGCTTCGGTCTGAAGTGGTGGCTGAGGGTAAAAAAGCTGATTAAATATGACATATGATAAACAGTCCCATCATTAGACGAGCAAAGTAAACAGCATCTCATTCTAGAAGGAGCATCCTGAAGATACCACAGTCCACAGAGGAGTTTGACATGTCGATAAGTTTGGATGACGAAAGAATTAAGCTGGTTTGATTGCAGGAGAAAATGCCTGACAAAACGATGCTGTTTGAAATGCATGTGCTCATGAGTAGGTGGAGATACTCATGACAGGATGGATTCTGGGTGAGGTCGTGTTTACCGCTTCTAATGAAAGCGGGTGCCGAGTGCTCAGGAGGGGAGTTCTTTAGCTGTTAAAATGTCACCGTGCTATTGAAACGGATGAACCCATTAACCAAAAGGCTCAAGCTGAAGCAACAGTGAAATGCATTGGAAACAGATTGACGCGGGTCTCTCACACTAAGATTAATACAATGTCTGTCTGCATATACGTCTGTTGTTATAATCCGTACTATTAAAGGCACTAACCTACGTAATCTGTGCATTACTAGATGAAAGATTATTAGATGAAATAGTGTTATTATGAGAGATGAGCCAGTTTGCAGCCAGACAAACCAGCAGCGAACCAGCGTGCAGCCAGACAAACCAGCGTGCAAAGAGATGAACCGGCATGCAGCGAGACGAACCATAAGACACATGCTTTGTTTGCAGCCCAAAGCACGCACACCGCATGTGGAATCACTACAGTAGCATATCTACTGAGCAGTCTACCCTATGCCACATATGCTATGCTATATAATATGTAATATCTAAGTACATATATTTAATTTCCCTTTGGACAAAGACAAGATGGCATGACGTGCGATTTTACAGAATGTCATTTGTGGACGTTAAGTGACGCGCAGGTTTCAGATGATAATCCAAAACCCAGTTGAACATTTGAATATAAATGGTCGACACTTATCACCATGCGTTACATTGAAATGATTTAAATACATAACAAAAAAACAAAACAAAAAAATCACAGGATTAGTTTTCATTTTTGTAGAAATCTCTCCTACTTCAGATCCCGACTACAATGGTATGAAGTTTTATTTATTTACCATCAAATAGGCATTATTATTATTATTATTATTATTATTATTATTATTATTATTGCTACTTTGGGACAGGAGCAAGGTTATCAGACAGAGACAGACACACAGATAGAGACAGACAGAGACAGACACAGAGGGACAGAGGCAAAGACAGAGACAGACACAGAGGGACAGAGACAGAGGGACAGAGACAAACACAGAGGGACAGACACAGAGGGACAGAGACAAACACAGAGGGACAGACACAGAGGGACAAACACAGAGGGACAGGGGCAAAGACAGAGACAGACACAGAGGGACAGACACAGAGGGACAGAGACAGACACAGAGGGACAGAGACAGAGGGACAGAGACAAACACAGAGGAACAGACACAGAGGGACAAACACAGAGGGACAGGGGCAAAGACAGAGACAAACACAGAGGGACAGAGACAGACACAGAGGGACAGAGACAGACACAGAGGGACAGAGACAGAGGGACAGAGACAAACACAGAGGGACAGAGGCACAGAGGGACAGAGGCACAGAGGGACAGAGGGACAACTTAGAGCAGCCTATTAACCTAGCACATGTTTTTTGGAGCTCAGAGGAAACTGACCCAGAGAAAACCCCACACAGGCAGGAGGAGGACATGCAAACCCCACACAGGCAGGAGGAGAACATGCAAATCCCACACAGGCAGGAGGAGGACATGCAAACCCCACACAGGCAGGAGGAGGACATGCACACAGGCGGTGTCCGATCCCTTCCTGCAAAGCTGCACAGATGATCTCAAATCCTGGATATCTGAACAGAGCGTGTCATGAGGCCCACTAGTATAACCTCCAGGATTAGTAATCGCTAGAGAATGTTTTTTCAAGGCCTAAACTCGGCTGAACGAGCTCAGGCCTTGACGAGATGACAGGCGCTGTAGCTCGGCTTGGCTCAAAATATCATACTCTTATAAAACATTCAATAAACAATGCAGATACTTTCACGCTCCGTGCATGCTTATCATGCCCGGCAATCGGTTTCTGCAATCAATCTTGTGGACCCAAGAAAACACTGCGGGGGTCGTTCATTATACGGAGTCCTTAAAGTTGAGGTTTCAAAGATTGTATTAATAATCATTTCCAGACCCAAGTGTATGTGGGTGCGCTAAATAATTACATGGTGTAAAAGTAGAGGGATTCGACACCGGGCCTCTGTAGCTGTGTTTACATTAAGAGGCAAATACAGATTGGACCCTCAGCGCATTTGGACTAGAGGAAGACCAGCTCGCCAGTATATTATTCATTACATAGCATCCCTAAAGTTTAGATTTTCAAAGATTGCATTATTAATCATTTCCAGTTCTGATCTTTAAATGATATGCTACATGACTAGCGTCCCATTAAATCGTGAAAATAAAGCAATCGAACACAGTGAGAAGGGAGAACGCAAAGGGAGAAGGTGACTCATAATTCACAATATCACTTTCTCACATCCCATGGGGAAACGGTTTGTAACGACAGCCAACCGAAAGGAAATCAGAACTCGAATCCTCCGAATCACTTTCAGGCTGCGGTTCGCTTAGCGCAGCAGCTAGCCCCCAGAGTTCACAAATGGATTAAGTGTACTTTTCATTTTGAATCAATTTCTCCCTAAATATGCTACATGACCACCTTCCCATTTGAAAAACTGACCGTTGATCCAACACAGCGATTTTCAAGATTACGGCCACGATCCGGACATGGCCTAAAATATAGGCCCATTATTTACTTGGGGTATTCAGACACGTCATTTTACCTTTTGTGAAATAAAAGTGTCTTTTGTCTCACAATGTATATTCAACTCATCTTAAGGTCAGATACATTTCCTAAATTAGGAAGCAGTACAATACGACCCTATTAAAGCTTATACAGCGTGGGTTTTTCGGGTGGGAGATTTAATTCAGTTGACATTATTCCTTATGGGGAAAAAAATCAGCTTGGTACTTGGCATTTTCGGCTCTTGACAAGCCTCCCTGAAAAAAATGAACAATAGGAACCGAGGTACCGCTGTACTCTGTACTGAACCGTTTCTTGAATAACCAGCTGCAGTTCTAATAAACAAGAAATGTAGATTCTGTAAGCGGGAACGGAATGGTAATACAAACATCAAACATCTGGACTTCATAGGCTCAAATGTAAATGGTAGCATCTATGTAACAATCACGTCAATGACTTACTGAGTTAACAATTCCTTTGAGTGCCTGAAATCCATCGTTGACTGGGAACACTTGCTCTTCAGTATCGGCCACGTCACTAAGCTGTAGGCAAACGCGAGAAGGTTTTAAAGTACAGAAAACTTCAGACGGAAACGTCGGCCATGCCCAGCCATCTCTGATTCACTATCGGCGTCCTTAACCTCCTCAAACACAGCACGAGAGAAACATTTCATGCCTATACTGTCACTGCGCAACATCTTTGGCCACCATTAGATTGGATACACAATTGTTTAAGCCAAAAGCTGACCATAATTATTAATAATTAATTAACATACACTATTTAGGTGCATACAGTATTTAAAAACTGAAAAACAGCTTCTATAGGCTACAGGGGGGTAAATATTTGCCAAATCGGCTCTTGCATAGTCTGAAGAAGCTAGTTCAGGAGTGGTAGCAGTCAACAAAAAAAAAAAAAAAACATCTTTGCAGCGGAGACACAGAATGAAAAGGCGAAGATATTCTAGATATTCTTACAAAGATTTACAAAGAATGGAGATCACTGGAAGGATATTATTCAGTGGCAACTCCAAGTTGGAAGTTTTTCGGTCCAATTGTCGACAGTATAAAACAGTTTACCATTGCCAAATCTAACGGAGGCCTAAGACTTTTGCACAGTACTGTATTCTACCTAACTTACTTCCATGGAATGGGATGGGCTGGAGTTTATGGTGTTTTTCCTTGCCACTGTCACCCTAGGCTGGCTCAATATGCGGATTGGCCTAATCTAATAATGTAAAGCTGCTTTGAGAATTCAGTTCAGTTCAATTCAATTTCTATAGCGCTTTTTACAACGTAGCATCGTCTCAAAGCAGCTTTACAGTAATACAATTATCTAAAAGGCCGATCCCAAGTTGAGCAAGCCCAGTCACTTCCAGTAATTTATTTACCTGGTTTTTGTCAAAGTCCTGAACGCCAACGCAGTACACCCGAGCCCCATACTGCCTCGCTATGTTCGCCTGCATAATAAAAATGTTTATTCACATCACTATTCTAGCCAATGTCTTGCTTGTAGTTACAGAAAAAGTGACCTCACCTCTTTTACACTTTTTTTATGGGTATAAACGTCGAGCTTTCCATCAGTCAAGGCAATAATGATGCTTGATGACTTTTTGGTTTGTTCTTTCATTTGCTCAGATGCCTGAAGAGAGACATAGAGGAAACATATTCATATTTAAAACGTGAAAAATTAAGCAATCGAACACAGGAAGAAGGGTGAGGGCGACTCAATTCGGTAATCGGTCATGCAGATTGGTTTGTGATGACAGCCAACCGAAAGGAAATCAGAACTTGGATCCTCCTTAGATTAAGTGTACTTTTCATTTTAAATCCATTACTCTGTAAGCTGAATGAGATTTTTTTTCAAAACTTTTATAAACTCGGCTTTGGGGTAATGGTTTTGGCAATCTGTGGATGATATATTTTAAACCGTAAAGTCGGCTTTTAAAGGTTAGACTTTTAAACTCTTAAACAGTTCATGATCCATTTAATTTATAATAGAGTTGTCTGAATGTATCCCCTTGGTAGCTTAGGGGAGCTCTTGTATAACACAACTCCATGAATACATATAATGCCTTATAGAAGGTGGATTTTCTGGGGATCTGGAATGGATTAATTTAATTGGCAAATTCAGATTGCGGTCTGTGTACACAAATTTATTTACTCAAGTTCTGACAGGAAAATTAAAAGCCTTACCATTTTAATTCCTTCATGCATGAACGTATCCCCTGCAGGTGTGACATCATTTAGTTTTTTTAAACCTGCCTCTATTTGAGCTCTGAAACGCGCACACACACCACACACACACACCACACACACACCACACACACACCACACACACACCACACACACACCACACACACACCACACACACACCACACACACAC
>JAUZST010082719.1:0-20373 GCA_034779995.1 Parotocinclus haroldoi | reverse complement strand
GTTACAACGCGTCCAATGTGGATGGATGTATTCGCGCATGCGCATTAATGGTAGTAACCGAATTAAGTGCAAGGCGTCGTGTCTCGATGCAGCTTCGCAAACACGTAGTATATTAAAATCCGAATGGACAAAGCATGATTATAACATTAAAAGTGTAAAAGTCTGTATTGCTTATTTAAATCACTTCCTAAACCAATCCACTTTCTGATGGTTTCGTATTTAAGCAGATTTTTAGTCGTTTATGTGCGCCCTATGTAGTGAACAAGTGCAGTGTCTTTTTCGTATTCCGCCATTGGTTATTCATTGAAGGCGTGAATAAAATAGATGCAATATATTTTTTTTTACCTTAAACGGCAGTTTTTTTTAAAAGAAATTACTATGTTATGCGGAAACTCATCATCCGGTAATGTTGGTTGTTTTTATTTACCGATAAGCGTGTACGTTAAGTCATAGAGGCCACGTTTTAAGCTCTTAATTCTCTAATCTAGGGTTTCACCACGTGCTGGAGATCATTTGAACTCTCCATTTTCAAACCTGTGTGTATATAGTGCTCACAAAGCTTGGGGGAATACTCCAAATGAATATAAAATAAGTTAAATGAAGAAACGCTTGACTGAGCAGCAAATGACATTTTATGGGGTGAACAGAAGCATGTCAAACAGGGTTTGCCACACCGACCTAAGACTGCCAAAACACACTGACAGTGATGGGGCATGGACAGGACCAGATTAACCAGCAGTTCTTGTGGGATCCTCTTTTTATTAATTGATTAATAAATTAATAAATGTGTGACAAAATGAGGGTTATTTTCATTTTGCAGTATTCCCTGATTTTTGGTGCTTGATGTACTTGTTTTGAAAATTCATTACAAAATGCCTTAAATGTTTCCTTGACAGGTGTCTTTTATGAATAATCAAAAGCAGCAAAAGCCAACGCTTACCGGCCAGCGTTTTAAAACTCGGAAAAGAGGTGAGTAGTGTAAATGACTTCATGATATTCATAACTAACTGCACCTTGACTCGGGCCTCGTCATGTTCACATTGTAAGCAAACTCTGATGATTTCTGGTCCTTTTTATTCCTAAAGAATTACTGGACTAAATATTAACAGCACCGACCCTTTAACTTGGTCCCAGCTGCAAAATTGCTGTTATCTGTAATGTCTTGTTTTTTTTTTTTTTTTTCACTCCTGGATATTCTTATGAATATAAGGAAAGGAGAACAATGCTCTACTTGTGTAGTGCCTGGAACTCTTGAGTCAGTTTTCTCAAGCATGCATTGAACTGTGATTAATTGTGCTGTTCTGATTTTCTTACTATGGGCACAGTGGTATATGTAGTAGTTGCTTACACGCTACAAATGTGGATTATGTAGCACGTGTTAAGCTTAGTTTCCTCTCGTTTAGATGAAAAGGAGAGATTTGACCCTACTCAGTTTCAAGAAAGTATCGTGCAAGGCTTGAACCAAACTGGCACTGACTTGGACGCGGTCGCAAAGTTCCTCGATGCCTCTGGCGCCAAGCTTGACTATCGCCGGTATGCAGAGACGCTCTTTGACATCCTGGTGGCTGGTGGAATGCTGGGTAATGACATTTCTGTACTTATTTACTATCACAAATGTATATATTCAGGTCCATGTTTTTTTTTTAGCTGTTTCCAGTTGACAGAGCCTTCCTTTTGAGTGATTTCTAAAACGTGCATGCGTTTGAAGGTTCTGTAGTACAAGTGCTTGGTCTTCTGCATGTACACTGCATTCAAATACTGGGGGATATTTTATTTTGAAAAATTCCCTAATTTGTGATCAGTACATTTATGCCCATTCATACTAGAAATGAATGCTGCTCAGATGAAGCTCTTTGGCAACAAGCCCATAAATATTAAGACTGGAGGAGATAATAGTGCAATCACTAGGGTCTTTGCAGGTGGGTGGGGGCAGATCAGTTCTATGCAGATTGAGTCAGGTGGTGTTTTGCCATCCCAGAAGATTTTAAAGATTGACCTTTTTGATTGGAGGGAGTGGAAAGGAGAGGATCTGCGTAACACAACGAGACTCCGAAGGCACTTTTTTTTTCTCTTTGGAGATCAGAAGTGCTTAAATTCCTGGGAGATATTTTGTAGAATGACCTGCACTGCAAAGACTGGGTTAAGACAAGGTTTGTTTCCTTTAAGAAAGAGCTGCTGTAGGAGAATGGTACAGCTTCTTCAGTAGAGGTGTAACTCCAGCCATGTTGGGAAAAAAGAACCAGCTTGGATGGCAGTGACATCCAAGTTGAGCTTTTGTGGGTTGCAAGGCTGAGGCTGTGGATTGTACTGGTTCCAGTTGGCAAGGTGTCAGACCATGTGTGGTAAGTAGTGTCACCACTCCAGCTGTTTGAATGTTGGAGCATGGGTTTGTCCCACCTTGACTGGGTTACAAAAGGTTCAGTGGGATGCCAGTTAGCCAGACAACACTGGTTTTGCTGGCATGGAAATGAAAGAGGGAGTGCTGGGGGTTTCCAGGGTAGCAGTGACATCAATGGATGTTGTACCTGTAAATTTTGTTGCACCAAGTACATTGTGTAGGAAGGGAAATAAATGTGTTTTTCCCCCCCTCCCTCTGTAGCCCCAGGTGGAACCCTATCTGATGACATGACCCGTACCGAATACTGTCTCTTCACGGCAAATGAAGACCTGGAGACAATGCAAGCTTATGCTCAGGTATGTTCTGTTCACCAGGTGACTCAATTCAGTGCTGCCTGTAGTTTTATACTGGCTGTAATGTTGCTGGCTGTGTTCTATTCTGATGGCTTCCAAACCGACAGTTGGAACCTGCCTGAGTGATGCCCCGTTATCTGCGCCACTGCTACCAAACTGTCGTTCATAACCATTCCTGAATTGAAGATGATCCAAGGGCAGTCATGGAGTTAAATGTCAAGTAACCCTCCTGATATTTTCCATGCCTACCAGCAGCTTGAGAGCAGATGCTGCTTTTCTTGACATGCCTTGGGTTTACCTGAACCTGGGAACTTGGCAGCAAAAATAAGAATCAAATAATTTTGCACATGGTTAAGACTTTTATAAACAAATCTTTGACTGAGACAGACCTACTGATGATCTACAGAATTTAATAATGGTGTTAAGATGTACAAACAGAAAAGCTAAGGCTTCTAGATTTAAGAGTCGTAGATCTGTCTTTGAGAACTGTACTCGTTTGGTCCATGTTGATCTTGAAGCTGTATTGGATTTTAAAATGTGTTGCTGTGCAAGCATGTTTCAGCAAGCAACATGCAGAACATTTTGTTCCTTAGAATAGTTTCACTCGAGTTGCCCCGCCCTCGCACTAGTGTGGTGGAATGGCAAGTCAATACAGATTTAAGTAGTATTTATCGTTCAAAAGTAGTGCTTAACATTTGGTCAGCCAGTGGTGATTATGGGTCAGAACTTGTGCTGATTCAGTCCTAACAGCTGAATTACAGGCTTAAACTTTTCGGACTTGGCACATGGTGTGGTTTCTGTCCTGTCTGTGCTACTTCCATTTTCAATGGTCGCTGTATGAATTGGAGTTTGCCATGTTAGATTGGCATCATCTTTACTATACTATTAATTAATTAATTAATTTATTTTAAGCATGTAGCTTATCCAGTGCGGCTTGTCTGATACGGTTTGGGCTTGGTGATGCTAGAATTTTTCTTCAGAACCCCTGTGTTGCTGGCCTCAGACCATGGCTGTCTGGATTTAGCATGTTCTCCCTAATAAATAGTATCCTGGTCTGGTATGCGTGATCATTTAAGCATAAAATTGCTCTAATCTCCTGGTTAGTACCATCACTGGCGTAAATAATCATTAACCGCTTTAGGTGAACTAATTTAATTAGATTTACGTTATGCAGTAGGGCCTTTTTATATCACACCTAGACACCTTGTGTAAACTGAATTGTTTAAAATGATGCACCTCGTGTATAGTGCTGTACTTGGTGTAAATAGGGGAATGACTTGCTAACGCTGCACTGAGCCGAGTGTTGGTATGAGATACTGAGATTTAACAGCACCTTGGGAGTGTTTAACTCCAGCTCGTTAACTGATGCGGCACCACTGTCGACACTTCCATAACTTGCGTTTTGTGGGTTGTAGGTGTTTGTGCCAAAAATGGCAGCAGTTATTGAATGGAAAGTTGACCGGCTGTTTGTCCGCAGGTTTTTAACAAGCTGATCAGGCGGTACAAGTACCTGGAAAAGGGGTTTGAAGAGGAGATCAAGAAGGTAAGTGGACACATGGTTTCTCTTCAGTGATTATCGTTGATATCGTTGATTAGCTCAATCATAATACACTGCTCACAATAGTCGTTTTTCTATGCAATATATCTGCATGTTCTTGACTTTAATTGGATCTATGGGGTTTATCACATTGTTTCTGTACCGTATTGGGCAATTCTGGTATTCTAGATTCAAATTACATCTAAGGGGGTTGTCCCTTTCCTGTGGAAAATGAACTACTCCATAATAGTCATAGCTAAAAAGATGTGCACTAAAAATAACGATATTAACCTTTTTACTAAGTGGTGGAAGATGCACTGTCACCATTGAACCTGCAGGCCATTTTGGTATTGCTGACTGACATTATGAAAACCTGTGTATATAAGTTGTTCAAATCTGATTTGACTGAGCTATGCTGGAATCGACTTGTTCACAATCTCTCTGCTCCCAGTTCTGTATCAATTCTCCGTTCTCCTGTACAGTCCCTTAACCTTTGCAGTTGTAGCAGATAATATACTGCTTAACTTCATAACGAAACAGCCCTCAACTGGTTTGCAAGTTTTGTTTTAATCCATTTTGAGTGGATGAATTTAGTAGAGATCTGAGTGAGCGGTGTCTGACTATCAATCCCAGAGTTAAAGTAGACTTTCAACTGCATGAAACCTGTCTCAACCAAACAAGCTGCTGAAACTGTGTATAGGGACTGTTACAAACACTTCACTCGTCTTCATTCACTTTGTAGTCAAGGGTGTTTAATACAATGGTACCTTGGCTAAGACTTGTGCTGCATTCAGAATACTCTAGAAATTGCTCCAATCTGACATTTCTGCCAGTGTATACTATGTCAGCTTGGCCTGATTTTGGTTAGTGACCCTGTTTACATCAGCTCATGCCACACTCAGTATCAGGATTGCATCCAGTTGGGTCATACCACTTCAGGAGATGGCTCGACCCGTTGCAGCCACTAATTTAGCAAGTCTCAATTTCTCCTTTAACTCCCAGAGCTGGAACCTTCCTCTTCATTTAAACACATTTACATGGATTATGCAAAATTGTGACGCCTGTACCGAACCATCTTTTGAAAATAGCTGTTTAGAGGAAGTTTGTGTTCCAGTGTTATGACCAGATTTGAATATTCCATGGCATAGTTTGGTTTGGACTTTGTGACAGTGTAATTGTCAATTTGAGATAAAAATCTACAGTCCAGATACCAAGACCTGTAAAAAATAGTGGTGATGTAAAATTTAAAGCACCAATTCTCCCACCCAAAACACAGCACAGGGTTGATTCTCGTCCAGTGATTAACATTTATGGATGGTGTACTACATTGGATAGTTGGATATTTGTCTCCTTAATTAGTTGAGCGATGTAGCTGGATTGTTTGCTCTGTCATGACTAAATCTTGTCTCATCCTTTAGCTGCTGCTGTTTTTAAAAGGGTTCACGGAGTCAGAACGTAATAAACTGGCCATGCTGACGGGCATCCTGCTGGCCAATGGGAATATATCGGCATCCATCCTCAACAGCCTCTTTAATGAGAACCTGGTCAAAGAAGGTAATCTGTTTACATTTAGTAATACTAATGTATCAACTGACTGAAAGTGGATAGTGCTTTAATAAGAACACAATTTTATATTTGGGGGGGGGGTTAACTCGACTAGTTGGTAGATGGTATTTTCCATAGATAATACAAAAAAGTGGCTAGTTCAATGCTGATTAACAAAGACAGCAAACCTTATTACTTCTATATTAAATTTCAATTTCCAGCTTGTCCTTGGTGTATACTTTTAAAAACTGCAGTATATAAACACGATCCTGTTGCACATCTCAATCCAGAACCTCTCTGTATACAAAATAAAATGGAAAATAAACTGTAAGTCTTTTCCAGCAGCTCATTTTATTTGGTAACTACTGAAGTAGATAAAATGTACTATTCTCTACTGAAGTATTACCAGTTTAATTCCGTGTTTAATAGGAGCTACTTTCTTTACTGTCTTCCTGCATCCTTTGTCATGTTTGCAGCATCCCCTTGACTAGTGGATGTCCTATTTAACTACACTAGCACTGTGCATGCATTATTCAGCTATCGTTCTTTATACAGTAACCTGGTGTTTCATCTTGACCTGTTGATGTATGTGGTAGGATCTAGAGGGCTTGGGTTAATTTTATACAAACGACTTGTGCATGCATGGGTTTTGGTACCTGCATAAAACTGACATGTAGGGATTTTAAGGAAAGTTTCTGTGCCTCCATGTTTAAGTCGCTGTGCTTTTTTTTTTAGGTGTTTCTGCTGCCTTCGCTGTCAAACTGTTTAAATCCTGGATTAACGAAAAGGACATCAACTCGGTTGCTGGAAGTCTACGTAAAGTTGGCATGGACAACAGGCTAATGGTAAGATTTCACCACTTGGTTAATGGCTTGCCTGTGTGGCCAGACCTTTTGTTTGCTTCGACCCCTGAGTATTAAAGCATGATGTCCTTATCGAAATAGTATGGCTGTAGAGATTCCGTTCACCATTGCTATTGTGATACCACACTAGTTCTCCGTAGGTACTGTTGAAGACCCCTGATGTCCATGACTATTCTGTCCCAGACTCAAACCTGTGGCAAACCTTGCTAATGTCACAGAGCCATTTAAACCAATGTGACACAACTTGTTCTGAGAGATGTATCAGATGAATCAGAATTAAGCCTCGTTTTATTTTGAAGACCCAGTTCCCTAGGAAACCGGCTGTGCTTTAGTACTGAAGTAGTATTTGGTAGAAAGTTCGTCTATTAAAGTTAGAAGTAACTTAACCTGTATTCTACACTTGCAGGAGCTTTTTCCAGCTAACAAGCGAAGCTGCGAGCACTTCTCCAAATACTTCACAGACGCTGGGCTAAAGGAGTTGTCCGACTTCGCTCGCAATCAGCAGTCCATTGGCGCTCGCAAGGAGCTCCAGAAAGAGCTGCAGGAGCAGATGGCACGTGGCGAAACCCTCAAAGATGTAAGTTCTGGCGTTTTGCAGCTGCTTTGGCCTGAAACTCCTCCTCTAAATCGGTTTGTGTAGCACTGCGTAACCGTTCTGAACTGAGCCAATAACGGAAATGTTTCCATTTTTTTTAAATGACCAGGTTTCTGCTCAAATAGTATGTGATGCCTGGTGCAAGAGAAATTAGAACTAACAGCTTTCAAGTAGTTTGTATTACCTGTGAGCTCATTTAGTCTTCTTGACCCCCGGCGCTGTAGATATGGAGGGTGGCAGTGGTTTGTCCTGTTCCATAAACGCAACCTTTAATGTTAGAAAATGGTGTGGAGGGGGGAAAACGAGCTGGGTGACTAGAGATTGTTTACTGGTATTTAAAAAAAAAACAAAAAAAACTTTGCTTGCACAATCTTCTCTTCAGTTGCAAAAAGGGTCCATTGATCACTCTGCTCTCTAAATATCAACGTTGGCTGTAAAAAAAAAAAAAAGAAAACACACCGGTCAACCATTAGTTTTTACAGCACCACATATCTCAATCCATCTTTATTTTTTGCATCACATTTGTGTAATCAAACAACTTTTGAAATATTTGCTTTTCTGATCATGTTTAATGAAATAAAATCAACTGCTTTTTTTTTTTTATTTTTTTTTATTTTTTTTTTTTAAATCCCCTGATTTGAGAGAATAACAGAATGAGTATTGTATACTGGATTTATTTCTATGTTAAGGTGGTAGAACTCTGCTCACAAGTCCTATCCTGGGTTAGAAGTTGCTGCTTTCATAGTATTGCTGTAAACTCTGTACAGACTGTACTGATTATATAGGTCGACCTTAATAATGTCATGTTCCACAATCCAAATGAACACCTAGCTAACATTGTTTGGAGTGGAAATCTTAACTTTTCTCAACTCACCTGCTTTGATGGGATTTAATCCAGGAGTCGTCATTCCGTGCCAAGTGTTAAACAGAATTATTAGCTGTAATGGAGACAATTTGACTCCCTTAATGGATTTAAGCTTTAAATGTTGATACTCGAACGGTTTAGATTCGTCTTTTGATTAAGGACAAATGTATTAAATGTAAAACTTTTGAATACAAAGGACTCAATTCTAACTTGGGAAGTTTTTTTTTTGCCTTCTCAGATGATTGCCTATGTGCGTGAGGAGATGAAGAAAACCAGCATCTCTGAGCAGACGATGATCGGTATCGTTTGGACAAGTGTCATGAGCTCTGTGGAGTGGAACAAGAAAGAGGAGCTCGTCAGTGAACAAGCCATCAAACACTTGAAGGTACATTTTATTTATTTTTATTTTTTTTGGCTCTCTTCCAACCAAAAGCCTGCTTGCTTCAGAACAATTCAATCCAGATCTTTGACTGAAATAAACACAGCGCTTGTATGCGCTACATCACAGGTATACCGTTGCAGCAGACTCGGCCAACAATGCTGCTACACATCACAGATAATGAAAACAGAATTAACTGGTTGTTGCAGCATAATCCTGGGTCATAACTATGCCAAGGAGCTTTTGCCTAGTGCTGCATCTCAGCTTGAAGGAACTATTGTTTCTTGAGGATGGGTGCTTTTTGGCTAGAGCTGGATCAAATCCTAAACGAGTATTATAATACTCAATAATATAACCGGATTTAATGCCCTTCAAATACATATCAGGTAGAGGGCTGGTCCAGAGTCCAGGCCACAGCTTGGATCTTTTTTTGTTGTTGAAATTAAACCCCCCAACGGCTCCGGTACGGATTCAGTTCTGCTCTATTCATTCTTCTCATGAGCCTCATAAAATCTCTAAACGTCATTAGTCTCTAACCTCAGTCAGTAAGGGTGAGCATAACATTAGCTGTTAGTCTGGAAGTTCTGATAACCAAGATGCTGCAAGATTCATGCCAAGGGTTGGAAGTACAGTTGTTTACAGTGCACTAGTTTAATCAAGCATCTGCTAATGTTGGAGTACCTAGAGCTCATGCTGGCTATCAGGACAGCTAGTCAGCAGACTCGCCGCTTTCAGATGTGATTAAACCTCCAGCAAACAACCGCTGACCGACTCACTCGCTGGCCATGTAGCGTACCTGTAGTTGAAAATGTTGAGGTAGTGAGCAACATGAGGGCAAAAGGGTAATCCTGCATCTTAGATGTTGAATTTAAGGTTCCACCGCAAGGCTGAAATGCACCAGAACTGAAAACCTTTTGTGGTTTCGTTCCAGCAATACAGCCCGCTGCTGAACGCCTTCACGTCACAGGGCCTGTCTGAACTCACTTTGCTCCTGAAGATCCAGGAGTACTGCTATGACAACATCCACTTCATGAAGGCCTTTCAGAAGATCGTGGTGCTGCTCTACAAAGGTATGCATGACCTCTGCCGTTATGGTGAATCAGAGAATTAGCCACTTAAAATGGATCGTGTGTATAATTAATTCTTGGTTGTTGGTGCTAATGAATCTGTTCACTAGCTGATGTTCTGAGTGAGGAGGCCATTCTGAAGTGGTACACCGAAGGGCACTTGGCCAAAGGCAAGAGCGTCTTCCTGGAGCAGATGAAAAAGTTTGTGGATTGGCTAAAGAATGCTGAAGAGGGTACGGTGTCTTGGTTCATTTATACCTGTATGAGTGCTGCTGAATATTCTGCAATTTAAACATTCTATTCAGCGGGTATATTATACTTTTTTTGCATTTGAAGTTGTGCCCACTTTTCTGGTCAAAAGTGTGGGGTTGCCATGCCTTTCCCCAGAGAACATGGGGAGCAGGTGCAGTTGTGCCATGGATGCCTTCACTGGTTTGGTTAGGGGTCTTTGCTGAAGCCCCAGGGGTTAACACAGTTGCAAATTGTACAAATGCCTCTCTTTCATGGGTCTCCCGGTTTCCTCCTGTAGTCCAGAGTAATGTTTGGTTAGTTGTTTACACTAAAGATTGTTAAATGCAAATGCTTGTATAAAAATGCCTAATTTTCCTTCCCTTGATTTGACTTGACCAATTAGCTTCTCATCCACTTTGTACTGATCTTGATCACACGGGTAAATGATCTTGCCTTGATCAGGCAGAAGGATTGTTGCAGGGCAGGAGGGCACTGTTCTGCCTTCCTCCTCAGCCAACAACCTAATGGAACTAAAGGTTTTTAGTGCCAACATCATTTAATGGTTCTGCTCTGCTGTTTGTAAAAACCAAGGTGGCATGGTGGGTAGTACTCTGGCGCTTTATGGCAAGGTTCTGGGTTTGAGCTCATGGGTCGTTTGTGTGGAGCTTGGATGTGTCCTCCCTGTCTGCATTGGTTTTCTCTGGTTTGCAGAGACCCATTTGAACACAGACCGCAAAAGGTCTTGAACTCTCTGTATTACCTTAATACAAAAAACAAATACGACTTCTACCTAACCTAAACCGGCTTTTTAAATGCATCTTTAATGCAATGTTACATAGACATTGAGCTGGAATGGCAATCAAGAAACAAATCTCTGGATGGCTCTGTCTAAATTATGTTAATTGATTATGGTAAGTTTATGACTAATCTCACTATTAATTAACCTCGTTTCTCACTAAAATGGCCATTGATGCTGATGACAAGTCAGTTGATTAAGTCTAGAGATTTGGTGATGGATGACTTGAATACAATAGCATGTCAACATCAGCTGATGCCCTCTAAGACAAAGGCTGTAGCAGCAAAAAAGGTATTAATACCAGGGTTTGGGTGTAGTTTTTTTGGGGGGTCCCCAAACTTTTGTACAAGTAGTCATTGTTGGCAGGCCGCATGTAAACATGGCAACTGAATTGTTTCCCCTTAAAGTCGATAAGACTTTGTATTCTTTTTTTTCTTTCTCACAATCTTTTAATGTAGATGATTACCTTTTGAATCCTGTGGTCTTCATCTGATATCGCTTGTGTTTCAGAGTCTGAGTCTGAGGAAGAGGAGGGAGACTAAGACCCTTCAGCTACTGCCAGAATGTTGTTTTTTTTGTTACAGAAGTGCTCGTCTTTCCAAGTTTCTTTCCTTTTTTTTTTTTTTTTTTCTTTTCTTTGATTCTACCTCCTGGGTTTTTTTTTTTTTTTCCAGCCACAACACTTTAGGTGTCATTTAAGGGCTTTATAATGGTTAATTTTAACTTTTCTATCTGATCGAAAGAATTACACGTAAAGCAATTTGACTCGTGGGCCCCTTGTTTTGTATCCCATTTGGACATCTGAATTTCATGAGATTACTTTGAGAAATGACATTCCATGAGGTTTATAATTATGGCTCTTAATACCCTCATCTTTTAGATGAATGATTTCCTGCCTCAGTTCTGACCAGTTTCGGCTAAAGCACAGGTGGTGTCAGTGTTATTAGGAATGTGCCGGAATTAATCACTAATGGGAGCAGTTGTTCATGATGTTCCTCTGAACAGATTTCTACAACTGCATCACGTTTATCCAATGTCTAATCAGTCCTCGTCAGTGTTCAAACATCTCACGATAGGAGTGCTAATGCTTATCAGGGTGGTTGTTTGAACTTATTAATTTGGTTAAAGTTTTAAGCCCTGACACTAGAATCATAACTAGCTACTTCAGCTAGTCCCCTAAAGCTAGCTGCTCTCTTAAATGACCCCTGACTTTCTTCTTTTGGTTTATCACCAGTTTCTTTAATTTGCCTTTTTTATGAAATAAAAACTAGAAATAACTCCAACTCTGGTTTGTTATTTATGTAGCTACACATCTCACTTGCATGAACTTACAGGTCACTTGGTTGCACTTTATTCGTTGCCCATTTTCAGTTTCACTTATGTAGATGCACTTTAATTCTACAATTTCAGATTTTTGTGTCTCTGTAGTTTTTCTACATTTTCCCTGCTTCTTTCTAGTGGGCCGGACTAGTACAGATTCAGTCCTATTTGTGGCGGTTCATCCTCAGCACTGGGGCTGTGTGGTGCTGGTATGAGTAGATCAGACACAACAGTGCTGCTGGAAGTTTAAAACTGCTCACTCACTGCGCGTCTCAAATGAGCTGGATTTTGATTTCAATAAAATTCGATTTGAACTGCCTTCAGAAATCAATTAGGTTTGAAATTTTTTTTTCTTTTTTTTTTTTTTTTTTAAACAACTCCAATATCTGAATGTGAACTTAATGTGGACGAATTTCTACTGAACAGGTCCTGTGCTAAATGTTTTAAAGTACCTGAACTATGTAACCATGGTAATGTCTGGTATTTCGGATGTTAAACTGCCCATCCGTTTAATGATGGATATTTACTATTGAAAGATCATTGGTGGAAATTGAGTAGACATTTTATTGTACAAAAATATACAGGGTTATTTTGTTGCAGCTTTCAACAGTTGCGTGCAAATGAGTTTCAAGTACGCTGAAGTTCTCCCTCCTGAGCTGAATAGAGGTAGGACTTTTCCATCCACATTTTATTACATCAGTTATCTTAAACTTTATTAAAATCTTATGCTTGCACTTTTGATGTTGCTTTGAAATAAGGGCTTTATGTTAAATAGCTTAATGTGCAACAGGTCCGATAGAAATTAAACATTGTTTGTATGCATCGTTGGGAGTCCTACCGAATCCCAATGATTTATATGTAGCACTCGATTAATTAAATGCTTTTTGGAGTAGTAATACAGTGCCTAGTGGAACTCGAACCCATTTCAGCTTCTATTTGTTATACATTTCAACATTACAAATCGTCTGATTATTAATATGCCACCGTTTGGTTTAATACCTGGTTTGGATAAGAAATATCTCATTAAGCAAAACCTCCTCGGGTACAGCCAGTACGCCACCTGAAGAACTTTAGTGATTTTAATGACCTGAGAATGAAACTTGCTGTTCTATGAGGATTCCTCTACTAGGGGTGTGTGGTGAAACAAATGCATCATGGATGGAAAGGTTCCATAATAAAGCTGTTGAAAGGCCATAGATTTGTGAGGCTGCATGTCCCTCAGGGTAACACTCAATGTTATTTAGAGAAGAAAAATGTGTGCCTTTGGCAGGAAAGTACAATAAAGGCAATGTGAATGACCCAGTGAGGATGATATTGATCAGGGAGGCCACCGCTGTTAATGGCTGATGCTGTGAATCAGCATTGTGAAGCTCACAGCCTGTACAACTGGAAGGCAAGAAAGAAGTCCTGTTTTTGCTTCTGATGACAAGCAGCAAAAAGTCTTGTTCCGATCAGACCAAAAATGATATTTTCGGCCTGAATCCAATCATATCGGCCAAAATATGCTGTTATTGAAGCATTGATGCGGGGAAATGGATGCTGCCAAGTGCACACATTCTTAAGGAAAACCTGCAATCTTCTGCTCGACTTCAAGACCGTTTTCTGTACTGGGGGGGACGATTTCGAGGGGCACAACTGTGCATAAAACTAAGCGTGTTAAACACTACATATGTAGATGAAATGCATTTAGCATTAAAGTGGGTGTTCCTGGAAGACAGTTTAGTCTTTGAAAGCATTCGATACTCAAGCTTTTTGGAAAGATGCTTTGGCATTATGTAAATGCAGTGCCTGTAGTTCTGCTCAGCGGTCCAGGATAAATCTGACCTTTCAGAAACATGATTTTATTGGGGCATGTGTCCTAGTAAAATAGGTCTGATGATGCCCCTGGGCTGGTGGTTCACCTTTCAGTATGGCAGCAGTCCCACACTCTGCCAGTGATATAAGAAAGAAAGGTGAATGTCCTTGGCTGGCCAAATCCGAGTCCTGACTGAAGCTTAAATCTAATATACTGGATTTCTGTAGGCACTGTAAACGATAGTTGTTATATAATGGCTCTGTTAAAAATGCTACATAGGGGAACACATCTAGTGTTCTTGACTGTCTGCTTTAACCTCCACTTACCCTCCATGAAGGGGACTTCTGACATGGGCTAATTCGAACATGCCCAATCTGGAAACCAGATCATCATCATGTACTGACAGCAGCCTCTGCAGGGTTTGGGTTACAGTCATGTGATGCTCTGAGGTACCATCACACACTGCTGTTTTTAAGGGCAGACTTTGCTTTCTATATCTGAAACAGCCAGGTGCAGTGTTTACACACTCCACTCCAGTTACATTACAGAGACAAATACACACACACACACTACATGTATGTAAACAGAAAATCAAAGTGCATTTCTTTTCCCCCTCCTGTTCTGAATATGTTTCAGTCTGTATGAGATGAAGAGGCTTTACATGTAAACGTTGGGCAGCTCAAGCAGGGTGAGGCCTCACAGCCCTGGTTTATCTCCGGTTCGAATCTGTAACACACACACACAATTTCACTACCTACTGGTTACTACACTGCGATATTTAAAAATGAAATATTCTCTCATTTTTGTGAGCACGATGTGACCTGCTGACCTGGCATATGACCTGATATTTATCTCATTTCTAATTCTAATTATCTCATTTAGCCAACTAACCAATTGCTTTAATTTCGTTTTACTTTTTTTTTTCCCACTGATTTATTGTCTTTTTGTGTTCCAGTTATCTAAAGGTCATGGCTCTGACACACCTGACTTGACACATCAGCCATGGTGGCAGGTGTGTTATAGGTAACACATGAAGACATTCCCCTTGAAGGCAGCTGGTCCAGAAGTCTGAGATGATTTCTTTCCAGCATGAATTAAACAGACAAAACATGCTACATTTCATACACTGACTACAAGGTGAGAAATCACAGCTCATCCCACAGTCGCTAATTCAGACACACGAATGAATGACATGACACAAGTCTGAAGAAACTACTAAATCTCCTGTTTGTTTTGTAGGTGAAGTGAACCACATGGACATGCTTAGGAAACCAGTAACCAGCATGACTCTAGGAAAAGGTGAGTTATGAGCATGACCTGTTCCTTCAAAAGCATTTTTAAAACAGAAAAAAATTATCAAAGATAGTGTGAAAAGTGTGTGAAAGTTAAAGTGTATTCCTGATGATTCACTAGTGTGTATACAAGGTATCAGAAATAAGTTATTTTTAAGTGGTGTGACATAATTTAGGGTTTTTTCTGTAATGGTAATGATCTTTTTAAAATTTCATTTAGAAACTCAACACCAGTGCATAAACTTTTGCACACGACTCATACAGTGTATGAAGTTTAGGTTATTTGGTATGGGTTTTGTTTTCTCCGTTATGGACAAATACTGCATGCAATGGAGCAATTAGAAATAATAGCATAGTATATTTAGTATAATTCAATTAAATGTCAAAACTGTCCCCATAATAAGAACATACTTTAAATGCAGTTGAAGCAAGCTGACAATATCGAGTATGTCATTCAGTTTGCAAAAAAGAAACCAGTCAGAAACCTGAAATAGGTAGGACAGACGTCTGCGCATTAAAAGCCTACGGCGTGCTAGCGCCACTAATCAAGCTGGCATTCTTCCCAAAAGCACATGGCTAAAGTTAACGAGTGAACAAACTGGAGACAAAATGCAGACACCACCAGCCTTAGTCTACATTACTGGAGATGTTTTGGCTTTGAAAAGGCTGATGGTGCTCAAAAGAAATCAATCACTGATGCCTTCTGGCTGATCTGGACCCTGTGCAGCTCTGAGTCTTGATTGGCTGTGACAGAGCGAGGGGATTAACACCTTCCCAACCTTGTGGTTCCTCGCACCACAGACTGGCACCGGACCGTTCTAATTCTCCTGCATCAGCACACTGGCCGGTGTAAAATTATGATTCGCAGCTGAATATCATTTTTGTTTTTTTAGAATTTTATTTACAGGCTTTTTTTTTCAGAATTTACGGAGAAACACGCCCATATCCGTTATACCAGCCAAAGACCACTCTGACCTGTTTTCTAATGTTTAGATTAATGCCCATTTTCCTTTGGCTTTTATATATATATTCTACTGCTCACCGAAATAAAGGAATACATCATAATGAAATTTCCGCTAATGAAATATCCCCTAATGTTTTGTGAGCAGTGTATGGCAGTGATGGTCTTGATGACTATCTTTGACTCTAATGCCTTTGTCCTTGTGATTGTCGGTGGTGAACCCATTCCCTTATGCACGTACAGAGGCACCCTTATCAAAAAAAGTCCTGTGATTGACAGGGACCATAAAACGTATTAGAACATTTTAGGGGCCCAATATAATCCTTGGCTGCAACCACGTGCACCTGCACCGCTTCACCACAAGATCCCTTACCATTTTTCTCTGATTTCCAAGACAGAATGTGCAGATGGGTCTGAGAGCGCCGCTGCAGCGCACGAGTGCCTCCCGGTAGCGCGTGCACGGCGCTCCGTCTCCTCCGCCCTCGGCCAACAGCAGCACGTTGGCTAGGTGCGCGATGTAGCTTGAGGCCAGGCGCAGGGTCTCGATCTTGGACAGTTTGCGGTCCGCGGGCTCGGTTGGTATGAGCGTGCGCAGCGCCATGAAAGCCGTATTGACGCTGTGAGTGCGGTCCCGCTCGCGCGCGTTGGCCGCCTGCCGTTGTTTACTGACACCAATCAGTCTTCCACGTGTACTCCCTGCACCGGCTCGCGCTCTCCTCGTGCCCTCCGAGTCACTGCCGCTGTCCAGATCCTCGCGCTCTGGTGGAGAGTCACGCGCTCCGAACACACGCTCGGGTTCAGTGGACTTCATAGCTAAGATATGGACAAGAGCTCGCGCCTTCCCGCTCCCTGCTTTAATAACACGCGGTGAAAATAGCAAGCGGATCCGGTGATGCCTTGCTCGCGCGTGCCATTGCTGGCATAGTCCTTTCTAGGGCTGACCGGAGACTACCATGGGCGACAGGTGGATCCCCGTATTTATAAACACACACACACACACACAAACACACACACGTCTCAGTATCTTTGTGGGGACACTATTGCAATCTTAATCTAGAGCAAATCTTTGACTCTTTTCTTTTTCCTAAATAAGGTTGGGACCTGGGGACCAGCCAACTTTTTGAGAGCAGTAACAGGTGGGTCAGGAGCACCTGTCACACTCACCACCGCTGCCCCTTCCAAAAGCTGAACCCTTGCTACTACAGATTGACTGATACAGCACCGGAACTGAAAGGATAGCATGTTAAACAAATTGAGAAAGAATTACTGGAAACAAATGTAATAAGTTCAGGTATGTATCTCAGCTTTGATCCTGGTCTACAGATCAGCCTTAGCATTAAAATAATAACCCTTATGTTTCTGCACTCATTGTCCATTTTCATTGCCAGCATCACTTACAATAAGTATTTCTTAATTGTATTGACAGACCGTAGTCCATCTTGTTAGCCCCCTTTCATCCTGTCCTTCAATGGTCAGGACCCGTATGGGGAAAAAGGTACTGTTTGGGTGATGGATCATTCTCAGCACTGCAGCGACACGGATGTGGTGGTGGTGGTGTGTTAGTGTGTGTTGTGCTGATGTGGGAGGATTAGACACAGCAGTGCTGCTGGAGTTTTGAAACACCATTCACTCACTGTCCAATCTACCCTTGCACTATCTTGTACATGTAAAGTCAGAGACCATAACTCACCCCTCTCCCCCTCTAGGTTTTTTGTGATGGTGACAGGACGCCCCCTCCATTAGCTGGGTGTTTATGCCTGTGCCCTCTGTTCTCTGTGGTTGACTCGGACCAGCTTTTGAGGCCTGACCAACTCTTATGTCATGTAATACATCTGTTTATTGGACGTTTTGAATCATGCCCTAATTTTGGGGAGCAATATATTTTAATCAACACCTGCGATTTTTTTCTCTAAACGTTTCCGTGGTGTTTTCTGAGTTTCGCCACTAGATGGCAGTGTTACACAAAGAAACAAGTCTTCATCTTACCTGAATGTTTCTATAAGATTCAAAAATTAGCACGTTAGACCTGGGTAAGGTTCAACAGCTCCAGACACTCGAGTTCGAATCCCGGCCCAGTTGTTGCCTGTCTAAAGTTCACATTTTCTGCCTTTGCCTGTGTGCTTCATTCCACGTATCCAAACTTATGCCCTACGATGGAATGGCATCGGTTAACTCATTACACTCCTGGTTAGGCCCATCTTTGTGACCTAAGAATGTGTTTCTGAAATATGAATGAGTAATTAAATTGAACTTTGTGTAGTTACACCAGTATTTTAGTTTGAATACAGGAAGACCAGCCCTTAATTAGTATGAATCTTTAGATTCATGTGCATTTTATAGCTCTACAGCCTTTTGTTCCTGACTCACATAAGCAGACCTTTCTATAAAGGACTCAAGCTTCTTTGTGGGACAGGGCACCTCTACAGTCCGCACCTCCAGTCTCATTAACTGGAACAGAGTTTTAGAGAGGTCCTTAGCTCAGAGGTTCACACGCATCTGCCAGCCTGGACTTTGGAACAGAATCATTGTTCACTAAAGACGTGAAATTGTGTGAACTTTGTGCTGTCGTTAGTCTCTCTCTCACCATCTGTCTCTCTCATCAGGCTCCTGTCAGCGCCGGAGCTCTTCAGTGAGTCTTCACACCACCTCTGTTCCCTCCATCCTCTTGTTCCTGTGTGTGAACATCAGCATTCACTGGTAATTAGTCCCAACTCCTCTGTTCATTTCCCCACCATGAGGGTGATTATGATGCAACGCACTGACACACCAGCAGCAGGGTGGAGAACGCACCTCAAAAGTCACAAAACAGATAACAAACATTACACAACAACATTTTTGCTGCCAAGTGTGGGTGCAGATTAATCATGTGAATGTACAAGAGCACACACAATGTCGATGCTTCATTTTAATCAAACAGTAGTTTTTATGTTATAGAAAGCTTTATTTTTACCACCTTTCAAATCTAATTAGTCCATCAGACTCAACTCTAGTGCACAGGACAAGGTAGCAAAAAGAACTGAAGATTGATAAGGCTGGAAAATGAAGAGAAATTAACAATGCTGGACTGAACAAGACAGAAGGAATAAATCACAAAGCACAATGTAGTCACGCAAAGGGAAATCCATAAACAGCTGTACAAAAATACACTCCATGTTAAATAGGCTGGGGAAGTAGCATCAGCTGTCAATATTCTGGCAAGACGGACTGCTTCTGCTACAGAAGAGGCTGGCAAACATCATTTAATGTAACCAGTCATGTGAGGGCACAGTTACTAATAAATCTTGTTATGCAGAAAACTCCTGGTGAGGTAGAACTTAAGAACAGACAAAACATGGACAAAAGCAGTGGGTCGTGGTTCCACCCAGCAGAGACATGAAATGTAACTTAAACTAACAGATAAATCTTAACTCACCAAAAGCAGAACGTGAACCAGAGCTGAGACCCTCTAAATTCATATCACATAATGGTGAGGTAAAGTTTGTTTGTCAGTTTGTCAGACCACTTGTGTGGTCATGGGGTATTTATTTGTGTGTAGGGCAGCACCCTTAGGACAGGCATCAGTCTTGGTTCTGTCCTTCTGTCCCATGTTGCTGGGTTAAAGATTCTGTCCTTGTCTCTAGATTGATGGTTTAGGTTCTTCCTTGTGTCTCTGGGTTAACATTCAAGGTTCTGTCCTTATGCTGCTGGGTTAAAGGTACTGGTCAAATCATGTGTAATCATATTATATTTAAAAAGAAAACCATGAACGTGAGAACAGCCAGAACAACGAAGTTTGCGTAGAAAACCTATAAAAATCACACGAATGATAGAAATGCATTGCTTTATTGATAATAAAAAGACACATTTGGAACAAAAAATAAGACCCAAAATATATACCGATTTAATAGCTAAAAAAGGATCAGGATCCTAAGGCTTATTAGAATAACTTTCCCAAATTCTAACAACTAATGAAGACTTTTATTTCCAGTAAACACAAGAATGCATGACAAACATAAATCTTTGTTCATCCAGCCTAAGACAGTATTTGGAACACTTTAATAAATAAGGTTATATTTTGGGCAATTAACAGTCACATGAGTGATAATAATAATCACGGATATATATTAGTAGATGTTGAAGAGCTGTTGGCTCCACCTGCTTCTTGAGCCTTGACCAATAGGCAGCTAGGAGAAAAGAGAAAGATTAGAATACAAAAAGAAAAAGAATTATTGTTTTCTGGACTCCTCTTCAGTGGACAAGTGTGTGTGTGTTTGTGTGTGTGTGTTTGTGTGTGTGTTTTTATGTGTGCGTGTGTTTGTTTGTGCGTGTGTGTGTGTTTGTGTTTGTGAGAGTGTGTTTGTGAGAGTGTGTTTGTGAGAGTGTGTTTGTGAGAGTGTGTTTGTGAGAGTGTGTTTGTGAGAGTGTGTTTGTGAGAGTGTGTTTGTGAGAGTGTGTTT
>JAUZST010082708.1:0-20374 GCA_034779995.1 Parotocinclus haroldoi | reverse complement strand
ACACCCCCATCACCATCAATGGAGCCACAGTGGAGAGGGTCAGCAGTTTCAAGTTCATTGGTGTTCACATCACAGAGGAACTAACATTGACTGAACACACCACATGGGTGATGAAGAAAGCACATCAGCACCTCTTCTACCTTAGACGGCTAAGGAGGTTTGGTATGAACCTATGATTTGATTTGAAATTATATCACGTATGGCTTTTTTTTCCTGTTTTTGTATTTGTTGTTCCAACACACACAAAGTCAATAAACAATTGCAAAACAAAACGTGTAATTGCAATACATTTCTGGGATAAATACTTCAGGGGTGCCAACAATTTCAGTCAAATAAGTACATTCAATTCATTAATTAAGTGGTATTTAAACAAACTATTTTAAATCCTTAAACTGTTTAATTAAAAAGGCTGCTTGTCTTTCATATGCATAGGTGGACTTTGTAGTTCTACAATTACAGACTGCAGTCTGCATCTCTACATACTTTAATACATTTTACTCCATTCTTTAATTGTCAGGACCAGCATAGATCAGGTATTATTTGGGTGGTGTATCATTCTCAGCACTGCAGTAACACTGATGTGGTAGAAATATAAGTAGATCAGACACAGAAGTGACAGATCAACATGCATATGGGTTTGCTCCCACTCAGAAGCAGCAAGTACCTACTGACAGTGATCTGAGGAAGGAGACCAAAGAGGGACCCATGGAAGGACACCCGTTGGCACCCAAGGCTCAGTGATGCACATCATCTCAAGGCTGATGCGATCTGAAAAGACAGTCCTAGAAGTCACAGAACATTTAATGCTCGTTACAGGAGAAATGTGTCACTTCTTGCTAAGTATGGGGCTGCATAGCCACAAAGCTGTCAAAGCACACACCATTCAACTCCTGTCCACTATCCAACCTGCCTACAACTGGTATGAGTGTGTCAGCATCGGACCTTGAAACAATAGAAATGGTCCTCTACAATTCCCTGGGTAAATGTTCGGCTGAGAAACCTATGGTCCGGGTTTTCCCGTGGACATCAACGTACTTAACTAAGCATTCCTAATTGACATTGTAGAATGACAGATATTTCTAAGGCCACGGTGAAACAGAAATGAATTTAGAAATGAGATTTGTGGCTAAAAGCTGATGCCTTAGTATGTACATGGAATGGTTTAAAAACAAATGACTCCAAGGTTTAGCCCTAATGGTGGGCAATAGCAATGCTTAAGTAAAGTTAAATTGATTATTATTATTATAATCATCATCATAAATAGTTATTAGTTACTTTATGGGTATTAAGCAGTAGTTGCACATATCACTTTATGGTAAGATGTTGATATACGTTTATAGTAAAGATCCTGATGTCGCAACTAAACTGATGGACCATTAAACCAGAAATAACAACCCATTTCTTTACGGACTTAAGAGCATATCCTAAAACGTAAAAATACTTTAAAATATTTAACATTTATTGTTTGAAACAGCCTGTAGGCATAATGGTAAGGTCTCAAATGTTTGTGGTTTCATCTTCAGTCAGTCAGATGGGACATATGAAATCCGGCGCACATTTTAAAGTCTAACACAAACTATTCATGAACTATACACACATGCCACCCAAGAAGGGCAGAACACTACAAGCAACAGTGAAATTAAACACTTTGTAATTTACTCACCTGCTACATCTACGACTGAAACAGTCTGGCATCCTTCAAGCATCAGATCAAAACACATTGTGACACTCATTCCCACAACAGCCTGCCCCCACTCACCATATTAGCTTTTGTCATTATAAATCAGCTCCTGTATGATGTTTCGTCAGCCATTTCATTCTTTTATCATTATTTAATGCAAGGTAGCTTGAATGTCTTTAGTGTGTTGTGTCAGTGTTTTTAAGACTTGTATCATGTATCTCTCTCATCCACACTTACTGATAGTTCTTAGTATGCAATGTATATCACCAGAGATGAAAAGATGGTGGACATGCTTTTTTTGCCAGCGCTAGAAGGCGAAACCTATCACAACCTAGGTCATCTCAACTGCACATACAGACCTACAATTCACTGACTCCCCATTATATAAGACCTTTATGCACATGACCGAAGTCTGATACACAAACTGGACTTAGCTCTGTGCATCTCACAGTGAGGGACATGGAAACTGAATACCAGATTAAATCAATGTTTACATGGATAAAACAGAGAAGCAGTGCACACTTCTTTCCCATTAACAAATTATAGATTGCAAAGGATATGAAACACGTGCTGAACAAAAAACAGAGGTCTTTCAAGTCAAGAATGAGATCAGAGCTGCAGTCAGCACTGATAAACAAACTGCAAGATAGTAGCATGTGGCGGTACAGACTGTAATGGGGATCATCATCAGGGGGATTGGAATAGTAAATTGGAAATAGTAAAAATCAATTAACACCAGGCTTTTGAAAACAAAGTTTATGAGCATGCATGGTGTACTTAAACAGCTTTGGCAATTGAGTCAGAGTCAAATATATGAATAGCAATGTGCTTTATTATGCAAACGTTTGTATTAACTTTAAACTTAGTTTAGATACCTGATAGCAATCTGCACCAACATCCAACAATAAACCAAATGATCTTCAAATAAACACAGAATGTAGATTTTATTATGTACAAAAGGTAAAAGTATGCAAAAGTCATGGATGAATGAAGATGCGATGGTGTAATCGTTTTGTCTTTACCCCACCAGTATTTATAAACTCATCAAATGAGCCCAAAAAACCAAAACCACTCCAAATCCTTCTCAGCTAACACAGTCCCTAATGTTCTGTGACTTGGTGAGGGTAAACATTCTAGGATTCTTGGATTGTTCCAGATCATCAGTAATCATAAATCAGTACGCCAATGCTCCCTGTCTTGACCTTATTTTCATATATTCACAATGATGCATATAAACAAATATACTAAAACGATGTCCCAATAAGCAGCTATTTAACCCACACACTAACATAACCTTTTTGTGTTAGCAATAGCATGCAGCATGATATACAACTCCATTAACAGGCATGTCTCACTTTACTGTTAAATAAACACACACAACAATAAAAGCTTTAACAGTGAAAGTTAACAGTGTACTTACATTGAGGATGAAATCAGGAGAATCCTCGATAAGGAAACAAACTAAATTGGCCAACAAACACTCATTTCCCATTTATCTACAACAAACACTCCTGTTAACTAGCACATGGGGTGCTCGTTTACATTGAAGCCTCATAGTGGATAGGAGGAAACATGCATAGGCAGGATCAGGTTGTATTCCTTAGCAGTTTGCAGATATAAATAAGAGCAATCATTCGACTTAGACTGTTATTGTCATGTGTATTGTTATACACGTACAACATACAGTGAAAAGCTCAAGGGTGTGATATATACATGAAAAAAAGGAAATAATATATTACTATATATTATCGTCTGATTGAGAGTCCGAATAGCCTGCGGAAAGAAACTCATTCTCTCTGTCTTGGTCACAGTAACGCTTACCTGACCTCTGCACGGAGAAGAGCCTGTGATTAGGATGGCTCAGGCCCTTCACTATGTTCCTGGACTTGGTACAGTGCTGCTTATTGTAGATAGTCTGCAAGTCAGAGAGCTCTGTGTGTGTGATGCATTCAGCTGTTCGCACCACCCTCAGGAGAACCTGTCTGTCCTGCTGTCCTGCTGCACAGTGCTGTTCCCAAATTTTCTATGATGCAGGTGTAGAAGTTCTTCAGAACCTTGAAAGTCTGAAGTCCATCAAGCGTCTGAGTTGATACAGAAGCTGTCGGCCCTTCTTCACCAGGCTGTTGATGTGTTGTGTCCATTAAGTAGGGTACTCAAGTAATAAACTGCCTTTAGAACAGAAAGTGCTTTACCATTAATTTTGACTTTATTTGGTCAAATTTGATATTGCATATACATAACAAGCATATTATGTCTCATGTCGGAGAGGGACATGACTACTAACAAGCGGTCTATGGGAATTGAGAGTCATATGCTCCTGGCTTGGGAGTCAACAAAGAAAGCGATGGAAGAACATAATGGTTTAGTTTGGTGGAATATACCATAACACAAGGATTTAGTAGGGTAGACTTGGATGACAAAGCAGTTCCAAACCCTTTTTATGGTCTCCATATAATGTATTCAGGTCTGGGGATGGAGCCCAGTGCATTGCTGCCAGAGCCTGCTGAAAAAGAGGCATCAGAGACTACAAGTAGAAGATCAAAGATCACTTTCATTATAACAGTACACAGCACATTTGGCAGGGAGTTCAGCAAATAATCTACTAGCCTAGAAATCTCATAGCTGTTGATGGTGATGCTTCACAGGGTGAGATACTTTTCTTCTTTCTTGACATGAAAGCATACAAGACAGCCACAACACACTCGCAGGTCAATAGCACGATCACGTTCAGGCACATGAAGTAAAAGTGTGTGCTCAAAGCTGTAAACCTGAGGAAAGCTACGGGACTTGATGGAATGAAAGGAATGTTTAGGAATTGTTCTTTCTTCTGAGTTTTCACAAAAAATCTTCAACATCTCCCTGTCTCAGTGCATCATACCACAGTGCATGATCCACTAAATAGCCAAATCAATGACCACGATCCAGTGCAGCACATCAAATCAATGTTCCATGCACCTCTAACTCACATCGATTTACATGGAAACCAAATAGATTTACAGAGGATGCCAAAATGACATCCCAATGAACTAGGTAGGTATAGTATGTGAGACTTTTCTTTGTAGACCTCAGCTTTACCTTACATTAATGTCCCTTACTGAGATGATCCTCCGTTCCACACTAAAGTGTTACTCCTCTTTGACTCCAATCCAGCTGTTCTTCTGTTATCAGTTCCAGCACTACACTGTTACTCAGACCACATTAGAGGGCAGAAACTCCCTCCATCCTCTGGTTGACTAAGCATGTCAAAAACTCCCTTCACAGGGGACACAGGATCATTACATTAACTTCATGTAGTGGACTAAATAATGCAAATGTGCATTTTTTATGTTATTGTATTAAATATGTTGTTAATTAACACTACTGTCTCATATGCTATAGTTTAACATTCCCTATGATATTATACTGAAGATTATAATACAATTATCCTATTGTCTATTATAAAAATATTTGTTCTGTAATATAGTAGTCTAAACATTATTTACTTATTACATATTACTTAGTTAATGTATTTTTACAATATGTTAACTTAACATAACTTAGCTTAATATATAATTTAAGCCACCCAAGAAGGCTGTTTTTTTCCTTCGTCTTTGTCCTCCCAAGGTTTCATCCATGTAATGTTTATGGAGTTTTTCCATTTCCACTGTCACTCTAGGCTTGCTCAATTTGGACTTAGATACTGTAAGATAATAGAAAATTGTGAAGCTGCTTTAAGATGAAACAATGCTCCATTGTGAAAAAAACAATGAAACAAGCACTGCATAAATTAATATGAATTTGACCTTTTACTTTGATGCAAATACCATACATTTTGGCAGGTTGGTCAGCAAACTAACAGACTATCCATTGATAGTTGGGTTACTGGACAACAGATAGTTGCTGGGCTACTGTATCTCTGCAAGGTCTAAACGCTGTTCTGCATAAGACACAAAGGGTAATTTCCACCACACAAAACTGTATTGGTTACCTACTTCCCTCCCCAAAAGACCACCTCAAAAGATCAATTCACATCCCTAAAGACACATCGCACCTGGGATATCACTTATTTCACCTGTTGGTCTCTGGAACTCGCTTTAGGTCCGTCACAAATCACAAACTTCACAAATAACCAGACTAAAAAATGTTTGTTTTTTTATTCCAGAGCCATAGTTGTACTCTATGAGTTGCACTCATAGTTGAACTCTGCCTAACCTTGAACATTATGTTTTAATACATGGAACATGCAGTATTGCAATGCAATATTATGGTGTCCCTCCAGGTAGGAAGTAAGCTACTGCCAGGCTGAGCCTGTGATTCCAACACTGTAGAGGAGAAAAAGGAGAATCGTGTGATTGACTACACCTGACAGGCTGCTGAAAGGTGCAGCAGAATCAAAACCGATTAAAGTTTGGATGCCCTGGAATGATGAAGCTTCTCAGAAGCAGCAATTAAGGGAATTTTCTACAGAGTGAGCTGCTTTTGAAATAAGACTCTTTTGGTAGCAGGGCATTTAGTGTTGCTGACCCACTGCTTTCAAATTCCTTGTCTCCTATCCATATCTCCTGCTCTTCATTTTCTTTCTTTGAATCTCATCTCTACCCATTCTTTCAATATTTTGCTTCCTCTTCTATTTTCCCTGATTCTAGTGATTCTAACTTAATATAGCCACTTGACAGCATATTTTTGTACTTGTTATTAAAATGTTTATGTAATTAAAAGTTGAAATACTTAAAATGGTTTTATAGATCTACTTAAAATTAGCCAGAAAATATATATTTTTAATTAAAATGTACTGAACCAAAAAAATGCATTTTCATTATTATTATTATTATTATTATTATTATTATTATTATTACTACTATTATTATTTCTGTTGTTATTGCTCTCATGCTAATTATTATTATCCCCTTAAAAGTCAAAATTCATACCTATGAAAGCTACTTCATCTGTTCTGTTTCCAAGAAGCATTCCTAGAAAATTAGAGGCAATTAAGCTAAAAGCACAACGATCTGAAGACAGAAGAAGAAAGGGGGTCTTAACATGGAGGATTACAATGGCTTTTGACAGGCCCCACATGCTTTTTGGCAGAGGCCGGGATTGAAAGTGAAAGGACAGATGTTGGCTGGAATCATTTGGGGATCAGAGTTTATCAAAAGAGTTTGAGAGCTGTCACAAAATGCTGATGTACTCTGCGAGATTTGTGTACTTAGCATAGCCTTGGGGAAGACGAGCTGAATTCAATGGCACTGAAGATCACTTGCTCTTTAATTTAGTCACCCTTCACTCGCTAAATTAGTCATCCTTGGTGCGTGATCCTTGTGAGACGAAAGGTTGAGGATATGATGGCACTATGAGAAGTCTTTGACATTTCTGGGTCACTTACAAAAAGTGCCTCGCGGGGAACGGCGGCAGCATGTGTGGCAGCAAACAGCTGCAAATCAGTATGCATGGCCTAGTAAGTGTGCCATTTCACAATGACATGACATTAGCTCCAAATGGGAAGAGATCTGTTTTAAGATTGCATAAATGAGGATCAGCCTATGACTGGTATCTCCAAATCCAGTTCTAACCGTACCTAATGCAGTGCCATGACTTTCCTGATGATCTGTGTCAGCTGTCTATTACAATATTTCAGTGATACACTTATGTTAAATATTTAATAAAAATATGAAATAAATGTCAGTCAGAGATGTTATTATAGGCCTGCATTTTCAGATTTCTATCATGACCAATGGGATAAGATGTCACAGAAGTAAGTAATATGATTATCATAATTGTGATCGGTGTTAATATTAAATAGGATTTAAATCTTAAAAACTGAGTCGCTCGATCTCAGTTCAGTATTTATCTGTAATGGGCATCTGTGCAAGCCAAGCTGACTGACTAAAGTCGAATGCAAACATGTAGAGAGCTAAGACATTTCTACATATTTGAATATGTCTGTTTATTTGTTGGTTGTAATATATTGGAAACATAAACAAATATTTACACTCAGTATAAATGATTTAGGCAGCACGGTGGCTCAGTGGGTAGCACCGCTGCCTCACAGCAAGAAGGTCCTGGGCTCAATCTCAGGGCCTGGATTCTCCCCGTGTCTACATGGGTTTCATCCCACATTCCAAAGACATGTATCTTAGGTTAATTGGTGTCTCTAAAGTATAGTAAAGCCCTTAGTGTGTGAATGTGTGACTTACGATGGATTGGTGCCCCTGCACCTGTGGTATCCTGCCCTTGCACCCAGAGTTGCCGGGTGGGCATCGGCTGGCCCATGACCATATGTGGATTAAGCAGAAGATATTGAATGAATGAATGATTTTGCAGAACAACTTTCATGACCTTACAATCAAAGAAATTGTGGGTTTAGGGCCGTGCTCAGAGGAGGTCCCCAGTTCAGTAGCTTAATCACTGAACCACTACATTAGCTTATTAATTAACTATTTCACTGGACAGAAATCACAGATCTAAAATGCTGCTTAATCTTTGCATACTTGTTTTGCATTTCCCCTCATATTTCCATATAACACACTGAAAAAAGTGAAATGGTCATGTCATTTATGTGAAGTATCATTTAATTTTGTCTAATCAAGCACATCAATAAAAAAAAATTAAAGCAATAATTTGATTGAAATAGCACTTTTACTTTTCCTGAATTTGCTTTGACTGCATGCTGTAGTCGTTAATTTGCAATTATTATGATCAGTGAGATTAGTAATGAGTTATTTATTGATTCATGTTAAGAGTGTTGTGTTGCTTTTTGTTACATAAAAAAACACATTTATAAAATATTTCTACTCCTATTGTTTAGGCAAACACATCTGGGCAGTTGGCTTTGGTACATCATGCGGCCTGCCAGGCAGACCCACTGGAGAGATTCACAGGTGGTACACAGCATTCTATCAAATCTATTCACCCTCTCTTCTAAAGCATAGGTTTGTGTCCTAGAGTTGTTTTATTATTTGGTTTCATTCATTGTGCTTCTATAGTTTTTATATGTTGTATTTTTTTTATTTGACTTAGTAAAAAAATGTCAGAAGAACAGCAGCACATGCCACACAAATTCATTGCTTGCACTACATTTCCCCTAATTCCCCAGCATAGCAACGCTTTAGTGGCTCTTTCTGTTTCATTTGGTTTCACGTAGACTAATGGACATCTTCATACATTTAAAAGGAAGTTTCACCAGGCAAGGCAATAACAGCACATAACTGTTTGTTTTGGCTAGCCATTTATAACTGTATAACCTACCAAAAGTACATATTAGACCACTAAAGCAAAGGTATTCATTAAAGAAGCTAAGGCATCAGTTTTGCCACTGTGAATACAGACAGAAAAAGGTTTACCGTCCGCTTTACAGGTGTTGAATGCATTCTTTGAATGTTGAGAACACAATGTTGAGATGCTGGCGGAAAATTATAATACTAATACTGATGCTGTGAAAACATTTTTATACATGATAAAAAGATTGCTGTGGTCTTTGATCTTTGCAGTATTTTTGACCAAAGCAAAGCATTTCTGTCCCCCAAAAACTGTTTAAACCTGTGGAAATGGGGGACAATATGTTACCTTTAAACATGCAGTGTTAGACATTTTTTTCTAAATGTTCTGATCTTCTGATGTCTTACATGGATACATTTATGCAAGCTATACTGCACTGGTTCAATAGTCAATTATTGTACAAAGAATCTGTCCTGCATCCCAAATCAATGCTTTCAGTCACCAAATTTTAATGGAGCCTTCTGAGAACATGAGAGTAACTTTAAATGAATGCCCATGGGTTTGACATGATGATGAAGTATCAATAAATCTTTGGCCATATAGTGTAAAAGACAATATGAAATCGATCATACTACTGATGTATCAATGTCATTATTTTCTTTATACAGTTTTTTGGCACTTACCAATCACATAAAAAATTTGATCAAAATCACTTAAATGTGCCTTTATACGTTAGGCGATTATTTTCTTATCTGCTCTATCCTGGTAAGGGTTTCAGGAAAGCCTGTGCGTAGCCTAGCCAGTGGCACATGGTGAAAGGCAGGTACAATTTGAAACAGAGCCCCAATGCAATGTAGGGCACATACACTCACACATTTATGCAAATACTCACCGACTAAGAGCACTTTAGAAAGGTGCAGGTGAAATTAGAGGTCAGGATCGAACCAGGGATGCTGAATCTGTGAGGAGATTTCTAACCATTCCACTCCCTTTATATTGGGTTGTGTCTTTTAATTGGAGTCATATTTTTTCCTCTTTGTAACTGAATATTAAGCAACCTGTTTTACTTCACTTGTCCTGACAACAACAACAAACACCTGTCCCAGGAGGGCCTGGAGCCTAACTCGGGATGTACTTTATATGGACCACCACAACATCTGTGATACTTCACTAACCACACAAGACTAAATATTTACAGAGCACAAACTAGACAGGGCTTTTAGGAGTGTCCAGATTCTGACACATTTCTTCAAATCATCTGCTGTTGCTTGGTATGTGGGTGGCAAGGTGACTCAGTGGTATCACAGCGAGAAGGTTCAATCCCAGATGGAATAAGTTGGATCCATTGGTGTGTATGTTCCCAACAATGGATTTGAACACTGTGTAGGGTTACTCCTGCCTTCTGCCCTATGCCACCACATAGGCAGCTGGTCTCCCAGGACCTTCAAACAAATAAACAGATATTAAAATGAATTAATGAGATTAGGTTCAAAATAGCATTGAGTCTTGATCTAACCAGGTCTCTCTCATTAAATGGCCACTGAAGCTGAAGAGTAACATTCAATAAACTAAAGAAACAAATAAAGCTTGGTCTATATGTGAGCAACAAAATAGCTTTGCTTGTAATAGCTATTGACAAGTACAAACTATCTTGATCCTTTGATCATTTGGTAGTACCTGATATCTTTATCAATGTGCATTACAGCCCAAAGTCTATCCAGAAAATCATGGAGTGCATCCAAATGCATATCCTTGATGGGGTGCCAGTCTATCACTCACGAGTTGGAAGGGGTTGCTATTGTGGTGCTCTGGCATCCCCTTCCTCAGACATGCCCAGTTGTTTGTCTTTGTGATACCCAACCCAGCCAGAAGGTACTACTGGGACTACATGTTAGTGGGCTAGTGAATTTCCACTGTACAATCTGAGCATATGAGCATGTAGTGTGTTGTGTAGTGTGGCCACAACATGATTAATATGCAGAGTTTGAGTTCTGACAAATAGCCTAAGGCTGGTGGTGCTAACTGATCAAAAAGCCTCACATATCTGACAGCTTTATTTCCGTGTAAAGGTATTTGATGCATATTTATCAGGTCCATCTGTTGAGAATTCTAACAAGGGCAAATGCATAAATATGTGGATAAAACCATTGCTGCTTTATTTACTGCAACCTTTTGGCAGTATATGAATACTTTGATAAAAAGTACAATGAGAGAATGGTGGCTAAACTACTGTATGATGACCATATTTAAAATGTATGAGCACATCATAGAAACCACAATAGTTGTTGGATGGGAAATGTACTAAAAATATGATTTGCTATTAAAAACACCCTCAGGTTTGGGTGGTGTGTTCATATTACCATTAGCATTTTCAATTGCTTTAATCATGAAAATTAAAGTCATTTGGTGAAGCATGTTGATTATTAACCCAAACACATTCTCTGACTGGTTTGGGACAAACATATTTGTTGCTAAGAAAATGTTTTTCTGCTAGACATGCCTCTATGGCAAACCTGCCCACAGCTGGGCCTGTAAGTTCTCCACACTCTATTTGTTGAAGCTGGCATCCCAGCTGGTCTCATAAATACTGCATTGGCAGTTAATTTGGCAACCAGGCAGGCCTAAGATATGTTGCAATCTGGTGGACACTTTTCTTAGAAACCCTTGTGGTGTTTGGTCAAGCATTATCCTGCTGAAAAATGCCAATTGGAAGCCCTGCCTTGAGATGCAACATATGTGGCTGCAAGTGTCCCGAATGTATTGCTGAGCGGTTAGTGTGCATATGTGTGCTGTCATATGCTATGGCTTTCCTAAAACCAGCACTTTATTGTCATTGTGTTAAGGTCAGGATTAGAACGCTTTTCATGAAGGCTCCATACTTGAACCTGACCATTCCAGATCCCCTGCTGGATCCCAAATAAAAACTGGATTTGTCTCTAAATACAATGTAGACCCAGTCCATGGCAGTCCAGTTTTCTTGTTTACGACACAACCGCAAATTAAGGCAAGTGGTTAACTGTCAATGGCAGGATACGTAATGGGTACAACAACAACAAATGTGCTTCTGTTAAGCACCTGGAAATGGTCTGGAAAGCGGGCGCTGTGTTGTGCAGGTGTTACCTGTGTCTAGATGGTGGAAAATAAAACTGTGGGAGCTGCTTGTGCAAAAATCAGACGATCTTTTCTAGAGAAACAGACTACAGTCAGTAATTGTAACTGTACTTGTAACTACAAAGTGCTTCTGTATTGTAAGTAAAACTGATAAAATGGACAATGAGTGTAGAAACAAGGAGGAAAGGATAAGTATAAAGGATAGGTAACCACTGCTATACATTAAGCAACAGGCAACAAAGGAAGAAATAGACGTGACATAAATAAGAATGGAATAAGGGTCTGCACAGTGATGGGGCATTTTCAAAGTCTGGCAAAAGCAATCCCATGGGCCAAGTTTTGACTTGACTGAGCTGCCTTCTTTTCTGACAAGAGTATTTTATCAAAGTCTGTGGAGATTCTAATCCCATCAAGAGAAAGAAGCATTCACCCACTTACACTGTGGCAGTTGCTGATGTAGGAACTCCCACTGATTTTATGATCAAAGGATGTCAAATTAAAGTAAATCTAGATGTCAGAAGCTGTAAAACAATAGAACATTCATGAGGGATGATGGCACATTTAGTGTGTGTGTGTTCACCACTCGCTGGTCCCTTGGCAATGATTTAAACCTGTGCTCAAGGGGATTTCACTTACCTACTTTAGATTGCTGATGTCTAGATCTCCCCATCTAGAGCGATGATTAGATTTATGCACCAATGCTGATGAGTACGTGGAAAGCACTGTAGCTTCTGAATAGTAATGCACAAGTATATTTAATTACCTCTTAAATGAGCAGGTAGGTTTGATTCTCTGTACAGTTGTGTGAGACCTTGTCCACACTAATATAGACAGATTTAAAAACACATAGTTTAGGCTTTCAGTCCAACGTGAAATGGAATTTCAATCTACTGTAAATGTATGTTTTATGTTCTCTATTTGTGTTAAATAGTGGATGAGGTAAACTGTTCAAAATCACTCATGTCCCGTAATAGCTCACACACAACACATTCTTTTTATTCATATATTATTAATTAGCTACTGCATGCTGGTTTTTAAACAGTATATTTTATCTATATATATATATTCAATCAACAGCATATATATTAACTGTGTGTCTCCATTGGTCAAGCAGAATAGATTAATGAATGAATGGTAGTAATAAGAAAAATAAAACAGAACATTTCAAGAAATGAATGTACATGTTACATTTTTTACCGTACTAGAAAAATCCATATACTACATAGGATATAATTATAATATAATCATTATAATATTCTTAAAGGACATTTGGGATTTTATTATGCAATTTATTGTTTTGTATGAATATGAAAAGGGAAACCAGGGTCATCCCAAGACTTCATTTGGGGGTCCCCCTTACCAGAAGCATTTCTTCTAAAGCACGTAATAGACCATTCATTAATACGTCATATAAATGTACCTTTATATTGTGCTCACATTGTGCCATTTTTGAAAGGACCCCGTTTATTGTGGCTTGTGGCTATGTTTCTTTATTAAAGTTTTATTTGTCACTGTGCTGTTCGGCGATTGCAGGCTGTCATACATCTGTTTCTCAACATATGCTTTTAAACACCTTTACTATTTTATGTAATGATCACAGGACCCCCAGAGATCAGTTCCTCTATTAATATATAGACTTAATGGGTAGAATTGTGAAAGACATTCCCCAGATTCACACAATTAAGAGGTGTTTAATTAACAGAAGTGAACCAGACATGTCGGAACAAATACAGGCATAGCCCTGCCACAAATTCACTGAAAGAGAACTAATTAAAACTACACTAGTTTAACTGTGCTTAGCTATCGTATAGCTATCGACAAATGTGTTTTCTGTTATGAAACAACATCCTGGAACGTACAATTTTAAGCCTATACTAAGCACTGTGGTTTGTACTGAACAAACAAGTTCAATCCACAAGATGTTCTACCTGGCAAATTGCATAAGAGTAGGGGTGAGGATCAATAGACATGATCTGATTCCATGACCAGTTTTGGTCTCATTCTAGATTGTCATGATCACCGTGCCAGACTTAAATCAAACGATCACAGTCACCAACAAATATTCCAGAGTCAGAATAACGTCTTGCTAGAGTTGGGTTGTGCTCATGGCATCTTAATTGTTTGGTGTAATAGAATTAAATGTCTTTAATATTATTATAAGTGGTTAACGAAAAGTGTCTCACAAAAACAGTGATGTATACATTGTTGGCAGCCAATAGATGATCTCCAGCACCAAATGGAAAATTGAGTGCATATCTAGATGGTACAGGTAAAAGTTCAGTAGGTGTATTCATACATAATCAAACATTAAAAACACTTTATTTTACTCTGTTACATTTATTTCTAAATAGGTTTGGGCTATTTGCTGTTTTATACATTTATATAGAGTTCTATGCAAACTACAGCACTCAAGTGTAAAGGAAATATGTAAAAATCAAGCACTAATATAACTAGTGTATAGTTATTAATATAATTAAGAAGCCTGTGGCTGACTGCTGTTATTCATTTATTTATTTATTATTATCATTATCATTATAATTCTTATAATTCTTCTTCTTCTTCTTCTTATTATTATTATTATTGTTGTTTTTCAGGTGTGTTTTCAAAAGTTTTATAATAATCTTAAAATAATCTAGCGGGTGTCTTGAAAATAGTCACTATACAAGATCCATGCCTTTGCACAACCCTGTGTAAGTGAGAGAGTGTCAAACAATAGTCTATTAAAAGTCTTTTTATAGTCTCTCAGTGTATTTAAATTCATAAAATATGTAAAAAACGGGACACTGTATAGCCTTTTATTGATGCGTCATAGCGGAACAAGTGAGACAATATTATGCATGTTATTTTATTGGTACGGCTGATGTCAGCATTATTATAATATACTTTTACAAGCAAAAGCAAAATGCTTTGCAAATCGTGTTAGCATTAGTTACTTTAAATTGTTTAATCTTCGCTCAAGATAGCATCACAAGCTTCTCTATGCTACTGCTGTTTTTTTTGTTCCTGACAGAACTGGTCAATCAGTCGGGTTTTTGAGCTTTTTGTTACAAAATATTGTTTGTTCATTCCACTGTTTTCTATGTCACATTTGAATCATTTGTCAAACATTTTAGAGTGCTTAGGTTCATTGTTCTGCTAGAAGGCCAAAATGTGACGAAGTTTAAGCATGTTTGGTTGCTTCACAGGTGGGATGGTGTTGGATAGAAAATCCTTATTCTCATTTCTACATTGCAATAATTATAATAAAAATAGATATATTTCTGTTTTCCCTGTCAGGCTGCTTAATGCTGATTTTGGAGTAGGGGCTTGTATAATATTTACAGTAATTATATAGACTTCTGGAAGCTTTCAGGCTGTTTAAGAGACGGTTAACTTGGTATATGTGACCTTTTACTGACATTGATGTCATTTAGGCATTTGTATCTGGAGCAACCTATAATTGATCCAATATCTTATTTCTAGCAATTGTGAGTTTAGAGACTTTAGCATTTTTCATCTGAAATAAGTAGACATAGTAAATTACTTTCCAAAGTACAGATGGGAAAATAAATATTTGATACACTACCGATTTTCCCACCTACAAAGAATGGAGAGGTCTGTAATTTTTCATTGTAGGTACACTTCAATTGTGAGAGACAGAAAAAAAGACATCCAGAAACTCACATTGTATGATTTTTAAATAATTTATTTGCCTTTGTATTTTATACAATAGAAAAACAATGAAATACATTACACAAACTTTTGTTTGCAATTACAGAGGTTAAACAGTAGCTCTTGACCAAGTTTGTAAACAGTACAGCAGGGACTTTGGCCCACTCCTCCATATAGATCTTCTCCGGATCGTTACAGTTTCTGGGCTGTCACTGGGCAACACTAAGTTTCAGCTCCCTCCAGAGATTTTCTAATGGGTTCAGGTTTGGAGACTGGCTGGACCACTCCAGGACCTTATAATGCTTCTTACAGAGCCACTTCTTAATTCTGGCTGTGTGCTTCAGTTCATTGTCATGCTGGGAGACCCATCTTCAGTGCTCTTACTGAGAGAAGAAGATTGTTGCAATACTTGACCCCATTCATTCTTCCTTCAATACGGTGCAGTCACGCTGTTCCTTTTGTAGAAAGGTATCCCGATAGTATGATGTATCCACAACCATGCTTCATGGTTGAGACGATGTTCTTAGGATTGTACTCATCCTTCCTCTTCATCCAAACATGGTGAGTGGAATTCAAAAAGACCAAAAAGGTCTATTTTGGTCTACCATATGACCTTCTCCCATGACTCTAGATCACCCATATGGTTATTGCTGGACATTTCCTGGTGTAAGCAATGTCTTGCATGTCCTGTAGTAGTTGAATCTGTGTTGGCGTAGCATAACGTTCATCTTTGAGACTGTGGTTGCATTCAGGTCATTGACTAGGTCCTAGTTGACCTTTCTCAGAATCATCCTTACCCCACAAGGTGAGGGTTAATTTTTAAATTAATTATTTGTGATTTTCTGAATTTTTTTTAGATTCTGTCTCTCACAGTAAAGTGTGCCTACGAAATGACAGACCTCTCCATTCTTTGTAGGTTTGTTCGGCGTGTGTATATAGATATATGTGAATATATGCGGTATTAAACCTAGCTGTAAGCATTTTGGCTTTCACTTTAATAATGATTTTAATTACTTTGTTTGCCTCAACATCTGTAACTATTGTTTGTGAGCTTCATTTTTATGTCTTAGTATTGTGCTTATTTAGGTCCTCAGAGAGGATAAGCTCCTGCAGACTATACAATTTACTTTGGATTTTTGAGTTTTAAACAGTTTACACCATTTGAAATTCAAACTGAATGTGTCTGCAAAATAAGTATAACAACATGTATTGCACCATGCACCATTATTAATGCAGCATGTGTCTATAATGGTACTTAAGCTTTGTATTTGCTTCTTCATGGATAGAGGGATAAGATCTGTTTGAGATACATAAGGTCCCCTGACCAAAAATTGACTCCCACAAGCACTATACTGTTTAATATATTATTTAATTTGCCAGTTCAAATTACCGAGTAGATATACTATACTTTTTAGTTCTTCAATTATGGACTGTAATCAATCAGTTTCTATACATACATGCTACTATACTATACTATCACTTCCCTTTACTCTAAAGGTCAGGACCCCCCGCAGATCAGGTCATATTTGTGTAGTAGGTAGTTATTAGGTATTTAACACCATGACTGCCCTTGGGCCATCTTTGTAGCAGGTTATAGTGAGCCATACCAGCACAACTACACTACCACCACATTGGTGTGACTGCAGCACTGAGAGTGATCTACCACCCAAACAGCTTGAACTGTGGTGGTCCCATGTGGGTCATGAATACTAGAGAATAGAGTAAAATGTGCCAACAAAGTATGTCAAAAAAGTCATTGCCTACAATCTGTAACTGTATAACAGCATCTATACTGCAGGTGCAGATTTAAGTGCATTTATATTGGAGGTGGAACTGATACAATGGATTTTAAATGTAGTAATAAAGTGGCTGGTGTATGTATTATGATTGGATTGTAGTGGCTTATTTGTAAGAGTATTGGCCTACTGACCAGTCAGTTAAGTGGTTCAAATCTAACCAATATCATGCTGCCACTGTTTGGCTCTTGTACAAGCTTTGACTTCTTATTTTGTGTACTCTCACAATTCCCCATAAGTGTTCCTGCTAAAGACTAAAGAAAAAACAGAGACAGTGATAGTGATCCAAGGCAAATGACTGGTTTTGCAGCAGCAAAGTTAACCTAAGTGCTATAATGTTCACAAACATTAGGGAATACATCATAATAAAAAAATCCCTAATTTTTGTGAGCAGTGTACTATAAATTTCAAGAATATGTGATTATTTTGTAAAACAAAAATAATGAATGCCTAAAACACACTCCGTGTATGTGGATATATCTGGGGTCTCATGGATGTCTATCATTCGGTTCAGTGCCTTGTATACCATATATCTGTGCCACGTGCACAGGTAAGCTCTGCCCATGCTCAACTCACTAGGGTGCTAAGTTAAGTGATGCGGCAGGCACAAATTAGCAGTAATTGCAAACTAGATTAGCAAGTGCTGCTTGCAAAATATGCAAGGAACAATTGGCCATCTGTGTGACTAAACATGTTTCGACACCAACAAAGCTGACAAATTACAACCTGAATCCCGGTCGCTGATGTACAAAAATACATTTATTTGAAACAATTTCCAAATGACAAGTTGTTCTGATTTCCAATAGAAATATTGAAATTAAAATGTTAATGATCTTCAGGTGCCGTTTGAAATGGTTTAGAATAAACGATACCAACAATTTAAGCTTGTTAGCGACTAGACCATCTTCCTTTCGCATACATTCTGTTCCATGCCACTTATATGACGTGAAAACAAAGAAGCATACATAATGATCATGTTAAAACTATATTTAAGCAATATTTAAAGTATATTTAAGGTGGTGCCAGAAATCGATTGGGACAGCCCTCCTAGACTCCTTAGTAAAACCACCATATTCCAGGAGCTGAAAATATATACTACATATTTATAATCGCGGTAAAAGGGTTTGGCAAAAATTCCATGCCACGACACACAATGCCACTTTCCAATACACAGTCCATAATCTGATATTTAAGCTGTGCTCAGAGGGTATCAATAATATTACTAGAGCTATCATGACCAGCAGTGTCATGTCAGTGATGATAGTGTGGCAGTTCTTAAAAATTAAGCCCAGTAGCAGAGAAGCTCCTATTTTTTTACATAAACAGTGCATTTATTGTATTAATCATTAAATCAGATATATGAATTGTATCAATCATTAGATACAGTCATGTTGAATCATGAAGTCATCTTTAGTTCACATCAAGAGTACCAATTTTATGGCTTGGAGTAATTTCCAAAAATAATTGGATTCCAGTAACATAAATGGATTTGGCTTGCATGAGCAGCATACAAGTTCATTTAGTATTCCTTACCTCTATAATGTGGCAGTTGTTTATGAGTAATGATTCATTCACATTAAAATAAAAAGATAAATTAAACTCGCTTTTGCCATGCATCTTGCAGTGTTGTTAAATTATATTTCTGCAGCTATTTTAAGGGATAATGCTGCTCTATGAGCTCTATTTTATAGAGTAAGCTATAACTTAGTTAAAAATGGCATTTTTATAGTAGCTTGCAGAACACTGGTGACATTACAAAAACATAAATCAATAGAATGCTGCAATTGAAATCTTTACCAGTACTACCGGTACAGTAAATGTTAAAAAGCATACAATACGTAGTTGTAAAATAATGTGCAATTGAGATTAAGAACAGAGTTAATCAGTGATACAGAATTATCTATTTGCTAAATAAACTTTAGAGAACTACATTAGACATGTAGCTTATAGTATAGTTAATTATATTTCTCAAGATACAATAAAGTGTATCTAATATTCAGATTTGTAGTTACTTAGTAAACTACATTTAAATTAACATGCCCAACACTATACATTAATAATTAAAAGGTTAAGGATATTTTTTAAACTTGTATAAGTACTTATCAGGAAAAAAAATAAATTAAAATAAAAACCTAAAAATTAAAAAAATAAATCAATAAAAAAAATACATATCAGCAAATGTTATATTTTCGTTGCTAACATGCTGAAAGTAGCAAGACTATATTAGTTTCATGTACAGTATAAATGGTGCAGTTAGGTTTGTTCTGGTTAGTACTGGACTGGTAACGGCTCATCAGGTGGGCTCAAATGGTCTTGCTGGTTGGTCAGCAAAACAGTGTCAAGTGTCTCTATTTAGCAAGACTAGTAAATCAATATATTACAGTATTTAATAATTACTACTGCTTATTACTTCTATACTTAACTATAATTAACTACTGCAAGAACCAAAGTATCAGCATGAACTTACCAGCTAAACCAGCACTAGGCCAGCACTACCCACCACAAATAAACTTAGACAAATGTTCAACATGAAACTTGCTTTTTGAGAAAAAAACTGTATAGAAAAGACAACATTTTAGCATGGTGTGTCAGCATTCTATACGTACATAACTTAGCATATTAACTAATGTAACTAACATGGTATGCCATTTAGCATGTTCTACTGTTTAGCTACATTAATGTAGAAATTTCAGTGATCAGCATCTGAAATTGCATGTCTGCATTTAAAGGTACTTTTAGGTTAGCTTACTGTATTTAAAGAACCATGGTTAAGAGTTAAATTATATTTCTCCATCAATATTAAGGAATATGATAGCGGAGTAACATATTGGATTTGTTACCTTTTGGTTGCAGCTTAGCACTAACAAGCAAATGTCTAAAGGTGTATCACTTCGGCTTTTCTGCTACTGGAACTGTAATTGCATGATGAATCGAGGGGTAT
>JAUZST010082698.1:0-20374 GCA_034779995.1 Parotocinclus haroldoi | reverse complement strand
CACGCCCCCGTCCCAACTTCTCTGGAACGTGTTAAAGGCATCAAATTCAAAACGAGTGAATATTTAATAAAAAAAAAACATTAAAAGTTTATCCGTTTGAAAATCTTGTCTTTGTAGTGTTATTAATTAAAAATGGGATAAAAAGGATTTGCAGATCAACGTATTCTGTTTTTATTCATGTTTTTACACAACTTCGTTGGAATTGGGGTTGTAATACAATACGTGTTATTTAACTACAGTTATTTATATTCAAACGATGCTACACCATCTAATTATTAGAACTTATGTCACTCTTTATAATCAAACATGCAGTTGCTCAGTGTTCCTCGAAAAGCATAATGTCTATCACGGTCACTAAAATGATCACGATACGATAAAACTCTACCCAGAGCACAACTAAAGCTGCATACAAGTAGTACAAAACACAGCTTACATTTACGGCATTTAGCAGACACCCTTATCCAGAGACTTATAACTTATAAAGTCTTACAATTTAAGCCATGGTGGTTTAAGGGCCTTGCTCAGGGACCCAACTGTGGCAAAGGTAGGATTTGAACCCTGGACATTCTGGTCCATAGCCCAGTACCTTAACCACTAGGCCAACACAGTCCACTTACCATCTGACATATCCCAGAAACCAACATGCACTACGCTAATGACATCTGATCTGTGATAATGAGCACTGATCATAACAGAAGGTAATTCTGCCTGTCATTTTCTCACAGGCAAAGAAAAAACACTGACATGGCTGACCCGGAAGGAACTAAACTCACAGAGCGGCTCCTTTAATAGAGGAAATTGGCCCAGACCCCTTAATGTACATTTAGCTAATTCCATCCAAATATCAGTGATTTTATTTTAAATTCTTCATTACAGCGCGAGTAGACAATCGTCTCCTCAGTCCAAGAGCTGCTCAGGAACATTTACGCATTATCACTTTACTTCACTTTTTCAGTTCAGCTACTTCTGTGGAGGCTTAAAGTGGCAACTGTCTAAAATGGACTTCCTTTCTGTGGTCACAGTTTTCTAGCTCCTGGGAAACCCCCAGATGTTCCCTAGCCAATCGTGGGAAATGATCCTTTCAGCAGGTCTAGAGGTCTCTGTCCAGAGAGACGTTCCTCAAGCAGATCCAGAGGGAAGAGAACACGGGTTGCAGGTGCACGCTTGAAGGAATCGATGTGCTGTGGCACAGCTTTGTAACGCTTAATGTAAATTCTGCTGTCGGTTTTATTTTTATTTGCAACATGGCGTATTGTCTCAGAGCAGCTATACAAATCTCTAGGTGCACATTCCTCACTGAGCAAGCCTGAGTGGCAAGGAAAAGCTTCCCAAAACATTCAAGAAACATCGGAAGGGACCCTTTAATAGAAAAGAATTTGAATATGAAAAAAAAAACCTACGTAATGAGTTTGTTGTAAGAGTTTAAATGCACTGAGGCTAAATACTGCCAGTTTCCTTAAGTCTTAACGAGGCCAGCTGCTATAGGGGTTATTTTTATTTAACGCTGTATCAGCGTTACGCGACACTGAAACTAGTTGTACACACACCAGGCCGTTTTTACATATACAATGAACCGAATGCTTGTCACTATACTGTAGGAGGAAACTGGAGCACCCACACGGGTGAGAACATGCAAACTCCACACAGGAGTCCGAGGTCAGGATCAAACCGGGGACAACGGAGCTGTCACGTATAACCGCGCTGACCACTGCACTACCAGAACCAGGGACCCAGATAAGGGAAAAGACCTCAACAAGGAGGCCTGGGTCGATTCCCAGGTAGTGGGATTGTGGTCACGTGACAGCTCAGAGGCGTCCCCCGTTACGCATGCGTACACAGATTTTCGTATAGGTATGTACAGGTGTGTATGTGGAGTACTGACCGTACGCAGGTGTTTCCTGAGGATATAGAGGATGAAACCCCAGATTCTGGACGCCACTCCGAGGAAAGTGCGCAGTCCGAGTAAACACTGCCGGGTCTTCAGCATGCTGCACCATAGGACGCGCTGCTCGCACTGATTTAAGTACTGTACTAGCACTTCCTCTCAGTGTTATTCCTCACTAACAACTACAGAAGCTCCGACTCTCTCAGCCTAAAGCCTGAGGAACCGGAGCATGATCGCTCCGCAACCTCGAAACAAGTCAAATTAAAATAAAGTATTAAAACCAGTTGGCGAGCCTCAGACCGGCTAAGCACAACCTTCAACTTGAAACCAAAACCAGCACCGGGCAAACTGAGGGAGGGGAAGCTCCACTAAGTTAGCATAGCGTGCTAGGCTAAACCTGACTTGTTTTCTATTCGTCAGCTAGCTGAGTTACGCTAAGCTAACAAGCCCTTGGACCGTTCGTCCGGAGACGTTGGATAAAAGTCCTCCAGTCGACCGCAGTATGGAGGCCGGCTAAAATTCGACGCTAATCCGACAGGTTTAAGCGAGAAACCGGGAGCTAAACCGGTCCATTCAGACCCCATTAAATCCCTGTCACACACAAACATCCAGCAGCCAACTGTGTGCCGCCATTGTTACTGCCGACACGTCACTTCCGGGATTTCACGGACACGCGCGTGTCGCGGTCGTGAGCGCGCGCGGTTTGAAACAAGTTGCACGCTCATTCATTCACGTTCTCGTACAATTAATCCTGTACAGGGTCGCCGGAAACCGGGTGGAGCGGGGCACAAGGCAGGAACAACCCGAGACAGGGAGCCGATCCATCGTAGAGCAGATACAGTCTTACACACACACACACACGGGACACTTTAGCATAATCAGGTAACTCAGTGCATGTCATTGGACTTTGGGAGGAAACCAAAGGACCCAGACCAGTCCATCTGGGATCAAACTCAGGACCTGAGCGATGACGGTGCTACCAATCGGACCATAGTGCTTCCCTAAAATGTATACACTGATTGTAGACACGTCCATTTAATCATTTAGCAGATCCCATCACCAGCGAGATGTACAAGCGGTTTAATCATGCACTATTGAATCCTGAGAGGTGGGACTTGTATCTTAATGTTCATTTATTCATTTTCTTATACTCTCTCTCTCTCTCTCTCTCACACACACACACACACACACACACACACACACACACACACACACACACACAGTCCTTAAACAGTAAGTCTTTTTTACAGCTTTACATGCAACTCAAAATTAGCAGAGTGAAAATCATTGATGTCATATTTTTCTCATCGATGAGACATTGCCAAACGTGTGAAGATCCCCACTAACATGTAGCGTTTCAGCCCATAAAGAAACACGGGCAATAAAATGAGTTGTACTGAATAGCTCTGGGAGACTCAGATGGTGTGGAGGCACAGATTTGGAGAAGGCTACAACAATCTTTTTGTAAATGGCAAATGGAAAAAGGTTGGCACTACCCGGCCTCTTCCTAGAGCTGGTCACCCCACCAAGCAGTCAGGGTTGGGCCTTGGTAAGACAGGTGACCTCGCAAGTAACACTCACTCTGGCTGAGCTCCAAAGATCATGTGTGCAGATGGAAGAAACTTTTAGAAAGCACTCCACCAGTCTGGGATTTATGCCAGAGTGAACAGACAGAAGTCTCTCCTCAGTCAAAAGACACATGAAAAGAATCTAAAACTCACTTCACTTTCAGTTCTGCATGGTTTGATGTGATTTCTGGGGTACGGTTTGCAACTCTCGCTCCCACACACACGCTTCACAACTCAGTCAGGTGCTCACACTGCAGGTGGTGAGTAACTCCTGTTATATGTAATCATACAGCTTTTGGTGTATATGTGTCGACTTGATGCACTGTTAAAAACTGATTCAGTTGCTTAAATCTGAGCGTAACAGACGACTGAGCAATATGGTTAATTCTTGTTGCTCTTTAAAGAATTTAATTGTGAAGTCTAGACATTCAGCAAATTACCCATTTTTTCTTCAATATGCCTATCTGATCTCCAGTTAAACAACAATATCATTGATTTAATTCTGCTCTGCTAATAACACATCTCAATTGATCAAACAAGAGTTTGATCTACCGTTTGCACTTCATTAATATGTACAGTATAGACAGCTATGGAGTTACAAGTTTGCTACTGGGCATACAGCTGCAAACTAAGGTTTATGTTGTTTAATTTTTAAATCGCCATTTTAATTATATCGGATTAAGTAATACTGCCACATGCACAAGATAATTCCACTTTTGGCTGGATTGGGTTTCTGTTATCTCAAATGTAGTCGATCAGAGGTTTCCTCTTCTGGAGATATGACTTTCGGAGATAATGGATATTTGTCCATTCGATCAGTTCCACTTCCCATACAGAATCACTTCATAGTTCTATACTTACAGCCTGTAGTCCATCTGTTTTTCTATACGCTTTTTAGGCCCCTTCACATTATTTGTTCTGGAATGGGCAGGACCCCCACAGGACCAGCATAGATCAGATCAGGTACCATTTAGGTGGTGGATCATCCTCAGTGTGTGTTGAGCTTGTATGTTTGGATCAGAGACAGACAGTGCTGCTGGAGTTTTAAACACAGTTTACTCACTATGCACTTTATTATACATTTACCTTCATCAGGATGCTGGTGGCTGGATATTTTTGGTGGGTTAACTGCTCAGAGTCCAGCAGTGACTAAAATCAGTCTGATCCACTCATACCAGATCAAAACACACTGCAGTGCTGAGAACGATCCACCGTTCAAATAATGTCTGGTCTGATCTGAGGTGGTCCTGACCATTAGAGAACAAATGGCAAAGAAAAAGAATAAAGCATGTCGAGAAAGTGTGTAAATATGGAACTACAAATGATTCTACAGTATTTAGTAAGTGGAGCTGATAAAAGGGAAAATGAGTGTGTGTGTGTGTGTGTTTGTGTGGGGTTATAATCCGGATACAAGATGAAAGAAAAGAAAACTCTGTCCAGGCTGACCGTTAATTGTATTGAAGTCTATGGCTTATTACTTTTAAACATGTATTTTTTTAACATGCAAGTCATTATTAACTATATGGAGCATCAAAAATAAATACCAGTGGACACAGATAATTTACACAAAGTTGTTTGAATGGTAAGCAGGCTGGGCTTTCACATAATGAAATAGCCCCTATTTTTGTAAACAGATTCTTCTTTTACCGCTTTCCACAGGGATTAATCTCAAATCTCACTCGTGTCTACCTGTAACGTGAGCTTTATAGTACATCCTGGCAACGAGGGTAAAAGGAGATCATTTTAGAAGTTTATTAGGAATTATAGAAACATGCAACAATTTAGTCTACATTAGGTTTAAAATCAGAAACAACAAGTTTACTTCAAACATGACGCACAGCTAGGTAACGAAACAAAAAAATAGATAAAATGCACTCGGATTAACTGGTGTTTTATTAAGTGCAGAACATAGCAGTTCAATAGAATATTTTGCATTTAGAGCTTAATGCAACAAGACAACAGGGCCCACAGTCAGCACAGCAAAGCCTGATCAAGAACAGAAGGAATAAATTAGGACGTAATACTCTATATAAAAATCCAAAGTAGTATTAACATGCTCCAGTGCGATTCATGAACCAGCCACCATGCATGATGTTACCTGTATGAGGGTTGCTCTTGAGCACTCTACGTTTACTTGTCCGTCTCTGGATGACATCACACACCCCTTCACAGCACTCACACACCGCATGCTTCCCATCAACGCTCCGCCAGCTACACACACAGACATGCAAACAGAACGCACGAGCAGGCTACATGTACCGTTCAAGTGTACGGACACAGTGTACAGCTTAACTCAAGCTGGATTAGGAACCCAGCTGGAAGGTTGCGAGTTCAATCCCCAAGCCAGCAAGGCAGCAAACCCTATAGCGTGCATAGTAGAAAATTCTCACGCTTTCTACCCACTGAGAAACATTAAGAACATCCACATAATTATGAAAAACAATATACGGGTTTGGGCGACAGCAGTATTTCACCAGTGACTGGCAATGATCTGGTATAACACTCCGGACGGGCATTCGCCTGCTTTCAGATCTGTGCCCAGTAGAGCAGGGTAGCAACGTGAAATCATAAAAATGAACAATACAAATAAACATTGTTGTACCATAATTAAGTTCAATGTTGTAGTTGTTGTATTAAATGCTGGCTGTCACTTGTGGACAACATTTTAGCAGCGTGTTTATGGGGCAGGCTTATTTAATAGAATATTCTAAATATTCTACATTTATGCTTTCGGTGTACTGCAGCTTAATCTACACTGCGGATTTTGACGATAGAACTGTTAAACCGAAAGCAATGTCTGAAGAACAAATCCAGAGTGCCCCTGCCTTATCAGTTAACATTTGGCTCCATCTGCTGGTGGAGTGCAAAACTGCGTCTATAGTCAATTAACCAACGTTTCTCCACGAGCTGAAACATGACCGTGGACTGTAATTAAATTCATTTAGATCATATCACAGAGTCTCCTAATTAACAGGACAATTGCTTAGACAATTTACACCGCCTGATCTGAACGTCTAATGAACTCTGAGCTGGCAATAGTTCAAATAAATTCATAGGTTCAAATGCAAATGGGGGGGGGACAAGCTTCAACATAAAAGCCCATTTTAAGTACAAGAAATGTCTTAATATGTATTAGTCATTTTAATTGGTTGTAAAATGGCATCTAGGTCTATAATAGTGAATGCCTCAAAAACCGTGTGGGATTTTCACGCATATATTATATATATTTTGTGATTCGTTTAAGCATGTTTTATGAAGCAACAGCCTTTTGTACAATCTCCAGTTTACCTCAACTAACCCCCCTAGAAAATATAACAGCTTCCTAATTGTATTTTTATTTGATTCCTGATTATCAGGAATAGATTATGTTTATGATGTCTTAAAGTCATCGCTCTGGATAAGGACGTCTGCTAAATAATGGAAATGTACAACGGAAGTGGACTGGTTTGTACCTGTTTCCTACGTAACTACACGCTTTATTCACAGCATTCTCCTCTTCAGCTCCATCACTTGCCTTCAACCAACACGTGATGTAGATCTAAAAAAAAAAAAGTGTTTATATAACATTTACTACAAACACAACAAGGCTCATTTTGCACCACAAGCATTACGTGGCGTTAGATGGAATACATTTAAGTGCCGGCTAACCACCAACCGATCAACGCCCTGAAAAAAACCATCTACGTCAAAGTCAAATCAGTGAGGAATATGCATAGCAATATTGCTAGTGAATTTACCTACTTAAAAGTTTATCGTGCAAAAGACGACACTGTACTGGCCTGTTCTGGAAATGTTTTGTCATGTCAACACATTCCATCTTGATTGTGTGCAGCCAGCGAGTGGATTTATATTCCATTGTGTGTTCGTACTCGGTTCTAAAGTGTTTGTGTTTATTTCCTGGAGGGAGTGAGGTGCGTAACAGTGTCAATCATTTGCAAGCGGTTTCCTTGTAAAAATACCCATTATAATTATATTATAGCAGCATAATGTAATGGCATGACAATGTCCAGTCAACGACCATGACCATGTCCATGACCGATCATCGACCGGTTTCAAGGAACTTAACGTGGCCGTTAAATGGCGCATTCGCGCAGCTGTCAAATCTACAGCATAGTAAGGGTGCCAGGTAACCAGCTAGCCTCGAGTGACTTACAGTAGTAGCTGAGCTGTGTTCATTTCTGACGGAACGAGGCAGATCAAGCTGCAGTCGCAGTACATGATCTTCAGTCCTGGGCAGGTAAGAGACACCAGAGGAGCCTGCTCGAGGAGCAGCAGGACACCTGCAGCTCAACAGGACATGTTATCAACCAACCAAAAGGAGCATATATAATAATACAAGTTGCATAGACAAAAGTTTGTGGACACCCCTGCTAACGTATTGAGCGCTGCTGTTTCAGCAACAGTCATAAGATAAAGCAGACATTTCTGGGTCCCCCCTGGCCAAACAATGGCAGTACAAAGGGCTGTACTTATACCTTAGTGACTCAAGAAGACATTTATAGGTTTCTACCAACAACCAAGTTTAAGATGTAATTTTTTGTGTGTCCACAAACTTTTGTCTGCATAGTGCCCTTGAAGCATCTGCTTTATAATCAAATTGCATTTGCTCATGATATACCCTACATAAGCAACGGATACATAGAGTTAGTAATGAAGTTCATGCTGTGGTTCTGACCCGTGGTTATGGATTATGGGATACTCGGGCGTGGCCACAGCAACAGGCTCCAGCCTCGCCACGCAACTGTCCAGAAAGAGTTTAAACCGAGAGTGACCTGCACCGAGCACAGAGGCCGCCATGTTGATGGCATCACCAGACTGGATCGTGGACGACGAAGTGGCAGCTGACCAATCATCTAAGACAGACCAGACATGGGTTATTTACACGACTGAGCAAAAGTCTTAGGTTACACACCAGCTTCACTGGCAAGTATTTAGTGTGACCTCTTCTTACAAATTACCTCTTCTGCCAAATTGACCCTACAATCTGAAGAAGCTTGATCAGGAATGTTGTTTTTTGGGGAGGTTAAGATATGCTAAAGCTTACAAACTTTGGAATGACGATGAACTCCCCCTCCCTTTTCCTCCTCCCATTTCATTAGGTTTGCATTCACACTCTGCACAACGGCAATGATTTAATGCCATGCATTACAAAAATTTCCTTCTGAGGACAGGAGATCCTACAGTGTGACTTTTTTTTATTTGGACTAACTAATGCCAGTCTGTACATACCAGTCTGAAGCTGAAGATTAAACGTTGGTGCAGTAGGAGTGGCAACGAGATCGGCACTAAGAAGCCTGTGCTGGTTAATACTGCTCACAAAGTGAGTCCTGTAGGCACAGGGAGACGAACAGTAGTGTCACACTGCGCATCAATAAGCTTCAGAACGCAGTAACTAGGCCAACATCTCGCCTCTTAAGAAACAATTACGTACCAGTTCACTTCCTTTCTCTGAATCACAGTTGAGTCTTGGTAAAGATGGTTATAATAATATAATAATGCATATTTTGTATTAAAAGGGGTTGTGCAGCGATTACGTATTGAACTTCTGACAAAAAACGGTCCAGAGTTCAAGTCCTAGTACTGCCAAGCTGCTACTTTTGGGACCTTGAACAAAGCTCTCAGCCCTATTACTGGTACTGTTTTACAATGGGCTGGCATTGTTTCAACTTTACGATGGGGTTTGGACAAACATGAATAAACATTCAGTACCACAACATTCAGTATCCTGAATTCTTAATTCTCCCTTGCTATGGTATACACTGTACACGGATGAGGAAGTCAGCAGTGCGTGACACCTGTTTGTTTATTTAAAATGGTCATCAGCTGAAAATTGCCATTTCAGACACACGCACAAAGTTGCATCAACACTAGTCATGTATCTATTATTTAAATATGCATGTACAGAGGTTGGGCCAATTTAATGTGGTCAATTCAGAGTAAACCCACACAGACACGGGGAGGACATGCAGACTCTACACAGAAAGGACCCAGACCGCTGGGATCAAACCCAGGACCATGAGGCTACGGTGCTACCCCTCTGAGCCACCATGCCACCCCTGACATAGGGAGTCAGGTGGAGGGAGTGATGATTGCTGATTGCATTTCGTATTAAGGAAAAAGCAATGGTCATGTAATAAACATCCTCTCCCCCTATACTTTAATCAATAAATAATTACATAAATGAAACGGTCAATACTTGATCATAAAATAATGCACCACAGTGTGAAACTGATGCTAAACAGAACAGCAAGATGCTCCACTGTATGGATGACCAATAAAGCAGCCTAAGAATTAAGGATAGGCGCAGGGAACTCAAGAGAAAACAACACAAAGTAAAGAATAAGTGCAGATGTTTATTTGCAGCATTTAGCAGATTCCCTTAAACAAAGAGTTACAATTAGAACAATCTTGCCAGTCCCGGCAATTGAGTATAACATTTACGTCATGTAGCAGACGCCCTTATCCAGAGCGACTTACAATCATACAATTCAAGCAGTTGTGGGTTAAGGGCCTTGCTCAGGGACCAAACTGTGGCAGAGGTGAGATTTGACACCCTGGACCTTGTGGTCCATAGTCCAGTACTATAACCGCTAGGCCACCACAGCCCCACTGGATTAAGCGTCTTCTCAAGGGCCCAACAGTGACAGCTTTGACAGAGTCGGGACTTGAACCCACAATAGCCCAGAACCTTAAGCACTGCATCACTACTGCCCTCTAATCAGACAGGCCTTATACACTGCTCACTTCAAAACGAAATATCCCATAAAGAAATATACCCTAATTTTAGTGAGCAGTATATTGGAGTCAGCCAACTGTTCCAGTCTACACATTAGAACTGACCTTTTATAGTGGCACTCGACATGTACGGCTGCACTCTCAGTTCTGGTGATACCGAACCGGTTCGGGGTGGGATCGTGGAACAACGTGTTTGAATAAACCAGACTGTCTCCTTCCATCTGGGACAGAAAGAGAGAAGATCATGATCATTGTACAAGCAGATCAAGTTCAAAACTAGTGAGCGCACCACCCCCCCCCCCCCGGCACCATGGCATCCCCTCCCTCATACATGACCAATGGTGCTGGCACATAACCTTAATATTCCATTATGATACCATATAAACATTATTATATGTACGGTAGCCTACAGTGCTGTGACCTGGGTTGAGTCCTGTAGAGCCTTTCATTATGAGTCATAAGTCACAGGACATGTCACATGTCGTGGCCAAAGCCATTGCTAAAGGTTTTGTCGGTTGCGGTTCCTCAGACGATCACTACATGGCTTTTCGTCCACAGTACCGGTTCCTCTGAATTACGAGACTATGAGGGATGTAACAGTGCCGTGTGAAATTGGTGATCTTTCTGGGTGTCGGTAATTAAAGTCTGTTGCTAGGATACGGCAGCTGTGTTCCCCAGACACCAGAATCATAAAATCCATCTTCAGTTACCTGTGATAAACAACAAAAGTTTTAGACTTTGTGTTGACAACGTTCGAACCACAAGAGATATTGTAAATCTGATTGCAGCAATCAATTCCGTGACGATTCTGATCTTCTACATGACCACCTTCCCATTGGTAACAACCTGCCCTCGATCCAATATCGCAGCTTGCAAGATGGTGGCCATGTTCTGGACATAGCCTACAACATAGGCCTCCTCACCCATTACTTGCGAAGCTATTCATCTGGTCTTTCGTTTCTGAAATAAGAGCATGTCCTGTGACTTTTGACTCACCCTGTCTCGCAGCTACAGAGATCCACGGTTCACACAGGACCTTGGACTCTTGCCTGCATGAAGTGCAGATCCTCCCTATGTGCATGTGGGTTTACTCCTGGTGCTCCGGTTTCCTCTAAAACATGCGTTAACCTTTTATTCCAAGCTGGCCCGTTGTAAACGCGACTGGCTATAATCGCCATAACCCTGTTCCTGTCACAAATAGCCGAGGTCAAAAAGTGATGTTAAATAAAACAAGCGTATTACAAGAGTGTCATATCGTCACACGTTATTTTGCCTTCCCATTCTCTGTAAGGTTTAGGTTTAAATTACTTCTTACATGTACAGCATTTTAGACAGCAAAAAAATGACATGCTTTTATTGCTGTCATTTAATTATTTATTGAGACGTTTAATAATCAACTGATAATGTATCAGTGATTAAAAGTGATGACTTCAGCAAAACGTTATGAACGTCGCGTGCTGCATAATAACATCCAAACGTTTTGAGCACTGTCCCACCTGTGATGAACCTGCTAGCTAAAGTAGGACATGGTTTTAAACGATTAGCGTCAACAGTTGTTAAAGTAACATACTAATTAACTTTCCTTATTTCATACGCTTCCACTTCACAGCCTGCTCTGTTTAAGGAAATCTAAGGACAGGAATCAGATATGATTAATGATCATAAAGTCAAACAACATTCAAATATTATCCAGTATAGATAATGGCATGCAGAGTAGGAAAACAGAGTAGGCAGGAAGCAGTATAAGGTGAACCCTGCTATTAATAATTATATAATTATTATTTTTACATAGTGTTATTTAGCAGATACCCTAATCCCAAGTGACTCACGATTGGTACGGTTCCAAACGATTAGGACTAAGGGTTTGACAGAGGTCCAGTAGCTGAACTACTAAGCCACCAGAGTCCCTATGATATTCATTTAATAGTAATACAGTTCATTACAAATCATTTTTAAATACATTAATCACTTTAGCAGACACGCTTATCTTATCCCAACAGTGACAGCGTGGCAAAGGTGGGATTTGAACCCTGGACCTTTTAGTTCACAGTCCAGTACCTTAACTGCTGCACTGGCACAGTCCCTGTACATAAACAAAACGAAATATTGCATAAGGAAATAGATTTTTGTGAGCAGCATATGGTTTATTTGGAATATTACGTGTTTAAACATGAAACCGTATCTCTTTAGGATTAAAACTTCATGTTACTAAGATTAATGCGTTCCCATGGTACGTTTTTATTCCTGAATTTGTGTGTAACTAATGATTAAAAAAGAATCAAGTGAAGGCGTGTAACATTGCATAAAACATGCATTTATTGAAATAAGAAATATGTGAAATGTTAACGCCCATGATCCAGGTGCAGCTTCTTATCACTGAGACAGCAGTACTGAGATTGAGGGAGTGTCTGAAATCACACAGACTGGCGGGATACACGTCCATAAATTAAGAATAAAGTGATGTAATATCTATAAGATCACACCCTAGTTTTTCCTCTTATGCTAGGATAGGCCGTACTGCTGCATTATCGGCACAGGTTGGACTGCATTACATAACACCACTAAATAATTTCCTAAATTGATTTACGGTTTTCAAGTGAAGAGGGGTTCGAATCCCACCATAATTAATATTTCATTACAACTGTAAGATATACATTTGCTAATAATTATATTGGATTAAAAAATATGAGGCAATATTTATGGTTGCAGCGTTCAATAAATCTTTTAATTTTTTTACACAGATGACTTTTACCCAACAGCCCTGTCACAGACTAGATTCTTACAGCCTCCAGTTAAATCTACAGCAGGGTTTCTGCTTTAGTTCCCTCTCATTCACGTTACCCGGACTTCTGCTCCACACTCGTGCAGACCTGCGGTGATCACGTGCTCCACTGGACTGCCGATTTCCACGTGCTGTACAGGTGTGCAAGTCCCCGCGGCACCTGGCGGGCCGAGTCTCAGCTCACCTGGACGCACCTGCCCCCCGTTACCGTACAGGTCGGAGCGCGCGCTCACCACCATGCTGTTCTCGGTGCAGTGCACGCGCACAGGAGCCGGGTGTCGGGGCTGCTCCGTCTCCTGTACCGGCAGCCCCGCGGTTTTGAACCGTCTCCCCTCTGGATCAATCAGTGGCCCTTCTTTGAAGCTCCGTTTTCCCCGTGAGCATCCAGTCAGCAGAGTTAAAACAGAGACGAGCACGAGCCGCTCTGTACACTTCATTAAAGTAATCATGATTAAGTGAATTAAGTTTAAGCCTCCCGTTTATCCTTAAAGGATCAGAAAGCCGCGCTCGAGCTAACTCCAGACATTTTCAAGATTTCCGTTCAATTAAGTTTTAGCCACGCCCTCTAAAAATTAACCAATTATTGTGACGTGACGCACTTCCGCGAAGCGAAAAAAAAAAAAGCAAGTTTGATCCAAAAAGCAAATTTCTCTGCCACCGATTTTACCACCGTCTCGGCCTGAATCAACATTAATTTGGCTCATTTTTGTTCGGTAGTATCCTATATTGTACTGGGACATAAAATGAGAAATGAGAAACGAATAAATTATTTCCCAATAAATGATCCAAAAAGAGATAATAACGTACCTGAGGGGGTGCTCTTGGTGTGCAGCAATATTTAGGTAGGTGGTGTGTGTCAAATTAACAGCCAGCAGAACATCACCCAGACTCTTAGTCTTATTCACTTCACCGGTCAGTGTGTTTAATGCCAGATTGGAATATCCATCCATCCATTCATCCATCCATTATCTTCCACTTAATCCACATGGGGTCACAGGCCAGCAACCCACAAGAACAACCCTACATGGGGCGCCAATTCATTGTAAGGAACGCTGTCCCACACGCATGTCTTTGGATTGTGGGAGGAAACCGGAGTACCCGGAGTAAACCCAGGCAGACACAGGGAGGACGTGCAGACTCCACACAGAAAGAACCCAGGGATGGATCTCCACCCTGGGATTGACCCCGGGGACCTTCTTGCTGTGAGGCAGCGGTGCCGCCCACTGAGCCCTTGTGCCACCCCAGATCATTAATGTTAATCCATATAACATATGAGGTGTTTATTCTGTATATGTGTAACCTAAATATCCCTGATAGCTTTTCTCATAAAGGTAACAAGGTGTGTGTGTGATTCTTACAATGTGTGTTTATTAAACATTATATTCACCACATGACTAATTTATGTTTCATGACTGGATTTTCTTTATAGCCGATCCCATAAAGATTAAAAAAGCGTAACTTTGTCTGTGTGGGTCAAGTTTATATGTTATTGCGGGGACCCAAAAAAATTACCATTTTAATTACCGTTTGCTGTTTTTTTTGTTGTTGTTTCATTAACAATAAAAAAAAAAACGCTCTTATAAAAAATGCAAAAGACCAAGCTTGCTTTAGCTTACTGAGTTTAGTGTTAGGTCACAGTGTTGAATTACATAGCCACAGTGATATTATATCAGTAAAGTCTAAACGTGTGTGTGTGTGTGTGTGTGTGTGTTTGTGTTTTGGTAATATTCTCTGATCTGCTTTAGGTTAGTCATTAAAGGATAAGAGTGTGCAGGTGCTATCTAACTCACACAAAGGTAGATCAGGGACATCAGCATTAAAGTTTGGCCCCTGGTGGGGTGAAGTACAGGGTCTCACAGCCAGACTACTTTCATCCTCCTAAAACTTTATGGCTATTGAAATAATCCCCTGGCCTTTACAGCACCCCAGTGAGGGGAAACTGGTCATAAAATAATAAACTCAGTGGCATCGAGTCCCAGTACCTGTGGGGGGACGATCCACCACCCAAACGATGCCTGAACTGTGATGGTCCTGATCGAGGAGAGCAGTGTGAAGTGGACTGGAAAGTAGTGTAGTGGGGCAGAGGGGGTGTAACTGCAGGGTGCTTCTGTTTGTTGAGTGGAGCTCATGGGCTGCAGGGTGGATCAGAAAACAGATGAGGGTGAGTATATACAATACTGTTAGAAGGTTTTTTTTTCTTTTTATCTAGCAATACTATAATGGCCATTTATAAAAAATTGTTTCTAACTTGGATTTGTCACTTCATAACCCTCTTTTCCACTGATATTCATTCTAATCTCTGTGAGCATATATCTTAGCCTTTTCAGCCTGTCCCGTTCCTGAAAAGTGGTTTCTCGTCTGTCATACCCTTCCAAAAAGACTGCAGAAGGGTCAACTTGGTGTCACTTCGAGGTCACATTAAATACTTGCCACTGTAGCCCATAGATTCTGTTTTTCTGATTTGTTTGTCTTTTAGTTCTGTCTGCAAATTCTAGCTGTATACTAATAATAGAGACTGAAAAATAAGACCGCGTTCATCATACCAGGGTTCCAATCCCACCCCTGCCAAGCTGCCACATTTTGGTCCTTAAAGCAAGGCCCTTAACCCACCATTGTTGAACTGTAAGACTGTATGAGTCTTAGGGCGTCTGCTAAATGTTAATGTAAATATACTGTCCTCAGCTGCATCCTAAATTGCAAAAAATGCTATTATTTGGTTTTATGCCACAAAAAGTGATGTTCATTTAATAGCGATGCTGTCTAGGAAGGTAGGAAGCTCAGCTAATACCATCTTACTTGTGTATAAAAAGGTTTATTACTGTACAAAGAAGAACAGTATCAAATCAAGCACCCAGGATTGCTCAAGAAAGGATTCGAAGCTGATGTGAAAATTCCTCCGTCTATGGGCTGGAGCTATGGCTTTATATAAGCCAGTTGTTTTTGAAAAACTGGATATATCCATATTGCCTTTGTGTCGCTAATTTATTTTCTAATTTATCTGAGGTCCATTTTCTGTGATCACAGGCTCATAAATACGGAAACCAGGAACTTTATGCACCCCCAACTTAATCATCACATACTCATGGAAACAGAAACCACCCATTGTGCTGAATAGACATCAGAAGCATTGGAGATCATTTGAGAAACGTACATTTGAAAATCAGTCGCTCGTAGTTCTGATAACCGCACTGCTACTTTCTGCTGCGTTTTTTAAAAGTCACAGGTGCACTGCATCAATCCCAAAATGCAACTGCCTTGACTTGTGTAATTGTGCATGTGACAAATCCAAATGTCAGGCTCTTAAACGAGGACCTTATCCTTATGGGTAGTTTGCTAAATAAATAAATATACACATAATGGGTCATGAAGGTTGGAGGGACGTTATCGTGTCAGTGTGAGGAAGGGAAAATGAAGGAATGATGAAATCACCTACACTGTCGCAAAGGGAACGTGTAAGGGTTCAGTAGTGGGGATGAATCACGAATCACACGGGGAAGGTAAACAGGATGCAAACAAAACTGGAATGTCACAATGTCACAACTTGACTGCCTTTGATTTGAAAATATGTAACTTGTCAGGCAGATGTAGGTAGATAGAGAAGGAGACAAATGTACAGTAGGCGTTAATGAGTAACACTTCACACGCCTCACACACACACACACACACACACACTGTAAGGGAGAAATTCTTATGTGCAGTGGCTACACCATGTGTGTAAGTTGAACGAGCCTACCCTGTAACAGGATGAGAGCTGCGGTGCAGGTGTTTGGGTTGTGTGCAGGGTTTTTGGGGTGGATGTGCGCCATCGTGTCACTGCAGATGCCCTCGTGGAGGGAGTCGACAGATGATGAGAGCGCCATCCTCACCTCCGACATCTACGAGAACCTGTGGATGACCTGCGCTGTGGATTCAACCGGGATCGTCAACTGCTGGTACTACCCATCTTTACTTGCTTTACCAGGTACGACAGAGGTTTTTGAAAAATGCAACCCCAAGTGAGAAAAAAGCAGAGCAGAGATGGTTTGGAAAATGCAAATAAATAAAAGTGATTTTGACTTTTTTTTTCATTGCAGACAGTTTAAACCCAAGATATCCACGCAAATTTTTTCTGGTCAACTTCATTTAATTTGTTAATATCCATTCCTGGATTTAAAAATAAGTTTGCACAAGGGCAATTTGTTTCTAGTTAATCCTTAAAAAATGAAATTATCATGTGATTTCAAACAGCTGATGCCAACAGGTGATTGCGATCATGATTTGGTAAGTCTTTGGGGAGCAAATACAGTTAAGCTTCTCCAGTTTGTCAACAAATGTGCGAGAAAATTGTTAAAATGTTAAAACTATTTTTCAAGTGTTTCTCTAAATTTGAAGGAAATTCGCTGGAAAAGATTATTATTATTTTTAATATTATTATTTTTCTGCATTAATGCTGCATCACAGAAGGGTAAATGACTTTTACCAATGGACCTGACCCGACCCTGTACCATGACAGAACCGGGCTTTTGGAATTGCTGCTGATAACAGTCTGGATGGGCCTGTCCTTCGCTGTTTTTGGTCTGGAGAACACAGTATTGTTTCTTCCAAAAAAGATCTGGAATACTGTTTGGTCTGAGCACAATCCCTGTTTCCACTGGGTGATGGTCCATTCTAGATGCCTCCGAGCCAGAGAAAACGACATCACTTCTGGACATGTTTAACAGGAGGCTTCTTTTTAAAATGTTTTAGATGGTATTAGTGAATGTAGATTTGTATTGTATAGCTTGATAACGGTTTAATAAAATTATCTGTTGCCCAAATGATACTATCAGGTATTGATAAATTGATAAATGACGATTCTTGATGCAGTGTCATCTAAGGGACAAAGATTTGTTTTTACCACATTACTACCCATAAATTGAAATTCAGGAATGGATGTTTATTAACAAGGGCACAGTGGCTCGGTGGGTAGCACCGCTGCCTCACAGCATGAAGGTCCGGGGTTTAATCCCAGGGTGGTGCAGCCTGGGTCTTTTCTGTGTGGAGTCTGTATGTCCTCCCTGTGTCTGTGTGGGTTTACTCCGGGTACTTCGGTTTCCTCCCACAATTCAAAAGACATGTGTATTAGGTTAATTGGTGTCTCTAAAATGGCTCTTAGTGTGTGTGCCCTAGCATAGATTGGCACCACATCTAGGAATGTTCCTGCCCTTGTGCCCAGAGTTGCCAGGTGGGCTGGCCCGTGACCCTGTGTGGATTAAGCAGAAGATAATGAATGTTTCTTAACAAATTAAATGAAGTTGACCAAAAAACATGAAATACCTCAAGCTAATCTCTGTCTCTAATTAAATAAAATTATGGAAATGTAACTTTTTAAAAACTGGCTTTTTTCATACTGTCCCAATACTGTTTTTTTTCTGATTCGAGATTGTTTCCAGTGGTTCAGCTTCAAGATATTGCTCAGGCTGTGGGTTTAAATCAGAACAGACAGTAGAGTGATTCTCTGTGGAATCTGGTTTGATGCAGTGGGTACACTCTCTCTTGTCCCCCTCCCCTCTGTACATGTGAAATTGTGAGGGGTTTTGGCAAAAACAGGTTTTATAAACAACTTAACGCTTTTATCTACACACTATTGCCTGATAGCTTTACAAAACCCAAAGTCAAAGTCTGGTTTTTATTGTCATTTGGATGAATCTGACTCATTCAGCAAAACTTTAACACATTTTGATAGATGACGTCTAAAGGTGAATTTCGAGGGGCGCTTTTAGCTCTTTTCCAATGGGAAGTTTTCCTAAACAAATGGCAAACTGGATCAATGTTCTTTTTTATCATTCTTGGGCTTTTCTCTGAATGGATACTCCTTAAAAACTTAAAAAACAAAAAAACAAAAAACTTTTACAAACTTAAAAAACTTTTAATCAGAATATCAATCTAATATTTTGGGGAACTGAAAGTTATGTGTCTTTTTTATTCATTAAATGAATGAAGGGGACACTTAACTTTCATTTATTATTACTAATTATTGTTATTAATTACTAATATATCAGGTTTAGGCACTCCTTGCTGGGGCAGGTGTTGATCTGTGGCAACTGAGGTTGAAGAGGTTCAGTGTTTTTTTTTCTGGTTCAAGTCTTACTATTAAGGGTATTGATTTGTTTTTTGCTTAAATTGTCTCTGACTTTGTCCCTGCATTTCTCAGAGTCCCACACAAAATGAGCCTAATTATTATTATTTCCTTTTTTTGTCCAGTTTTCTCAAACTATATATATTAGCCACCATCAGTACATATCATTGGGAGATTTGGGAGTTTTTATACACAAACTCTAGTGAGAATATAGTGCATACCTGTGCGATTTCATGATTAAAATTACTGCTCACACCGTATGACATCATCGTACAGGATGACACCAGCTTTACTTGAACGGGTTATCACTCGGATTCATGAAAGATCACTTTGTATTAAAAGGCACTGCAAAACAAGTCATCAACTTGCAACCTTCCAATTCTTAGTAGAGATACCCGAAACCACAGAGGTACCACGTTGTAAACATTAACTCAGATAAAGCATATTGCAGCTGTAAATGTCAGATGTTATGAGGAGCATGCATCAATCATTGATTCTAATCTTCATGGCAGTGAAAAGTTTGATACTACTCTCTAATCCCTCCGCATCTTCACTTGGACTGTCATCTTAGATATTCACGCCAACAGGAGGCTTAATAAACAAGCTCACGAAAAGCAGAATAGGGTCACCAGTTTGGGACAAGTCCACAGTGACCATAGTGCTTATGTTCAGTATTTCAGTTTGTTTAATCATGTGGGTTTTTTAAAATCTGTTCATTGAGGACTTAACAAGAAACAAATCTGTATCCATTTCAACATATAATTACATAAATCCCTAGACAAACATCTACATCACAACATTGTACAATAATTAAATGTAATCGTGTGTTAATTATGTGATCAATGTTGCATCAGCATCAGTTGCTGTTCGTGACAGGGACAAGATTAAATACCTTACTAAGCAATGTGTAGCTTCGGTAAACCCACATGTAAATGGACAGCCCACATGGATATGCACAGTCCACACGGATATGCACAGTCCACAAGGACATGCACAGTCCACACAGATATACACAGTCCACACGGATATACACAGTCCACACGGATATACACAGTCCACACAGACATGCACAGTCCATACAGACATGCACAGTCCACACGGACATGCACAGTCCACACGGATATACACAGTCCACACGGATATACACAGTCCACACGGACATGCACAGTCCACACGGATATACACAGTCCACACAGACATGCAAAGTCCACACGGATATACACAGTCCACACAGACATGCACAGTCCACACGGATATACACAGTCCACACGGACATGCACAGTCCACACGGATATACACAGTCCACA
>JAUZST010082697.1:0-46676 GCA_034779995.1 Parotocinclus haroldoi | reverse complement strand
GCGGCCTGGGTCCTTTCTGTGTGGAGTCTGCATGTCCTCCCCGTGTCTGCGTGGGTTTACTCTGGGTACTCCGGTTTACTCCCGCAGTCCAAAGACGTGCGTCTTAGGTTAATCGGTGTCCGAATGTTTTGGCTTATCTGTGTATGCTGCAGTCACACTTTAAATGTGAAAAGTTTCCAAACCTGGTGAAATATGCACATATGAAATGATCTTATAGCGCCACCCTTGTGCATATTGCCCAATATTCGACCTATATTTAAAGTTATTTGCATAGTTGTGTTTATAAAACACACAGTTATGGGGTCTATTTCATTCCTACATTACATTATTTAGCAGATGCCCTTATCCAGCCTTACAATTCAAGCAATGGTGGGTTAAGGGCCTTGCTTAAGGACCCACCTGTGGCAGCTTGGCAGATTTGGGATTTGAACCCAGGACCATCGGGTCCAGAGTCCAGTAGCTTATCCGCTAGGCTACCGCAGCCCAACAGATTTTGATCATACTTTCAGTGTGATCCCCGGTTCGATTCCTTGCTTAGACTCTGCAGAGATTAGGAGTGAGAACATCTGCTCCATAAAAAAACCCCAAATTATCATGCAGGGGTTGCTGTCAGAAACCACAGAGCTCGTCTTCCTTTTAGCTGTTCTGAAATTAAGACCCTAAAGGTACAGCCAATTCAAACGTCACTGTCGGATATTAGGAGAAAACATTTAAACATTTCAAAATAGGAAATTTGCCAGAAGGAGGATCCAAAGCCTCTTCAAGCAGAGACGACCATCTGCTGAAAATTGTCACTCTTTCGAACGCAGGTTTGGTTTCCGTCTGTAAAAGCCTGTCTGCTGCTGTCTAAGAAAAAACTTGAAGGACAGAATGAAGTGCCTGAGAGAATGTGGAAAGTCTGATGCCGTGCGGTTTAGGGAGGTGTCGTCTTTAAAGAGCTTCATTTCTAGAATTAAGGATCGACGAAGAAGCGCCGGATACGGCTAAATTACGTTTACTGTAGGGAAATGAAAATGCTATGCAATTCTGTTTGTCTAATTTTCACACAATATACATGGACATTGGATCGGATTAACCGTACGCTCCACCCTGGGATCGAACCCGGGACCTTCTTGTTGTCACCGAGCCCCCGCGCCGCCCACATTTGTGTATATACTACTGTGCAAAAGTCTTAGGTTCACTGTTAGATGTTTTCCTTTTTGCAACCGTAATATATTGTGCCCAAAACTGGACCCACAAATTTCCCACAAAAACGGATCTTTTCCACTGATATTCATCGCAGGCGTTGAACATATGTTTATATTCACATATTCACAATATTCAGCCTATTTCCTTCCAAAAAAGACCATCAGTTTTTTTTTCATGACGAACACAGCTGGTTTTGTTCTGTCTAGGAAACCCCATTGCTAAAACAAAAAATCTAACGGCGGCCTTAGACTTTTGCACAGTGCTGTACATCCCAAACTCATATTGATTTCACGTTAGAAAGAATCGGATCGGTTGTCTTTGTAATCTCTCCGAAGCTAAAATGCTGTCATTGTTTTGTTACCAGTGGAAGCTCAGGGATGAGGAGACGTTCCAGAGTGATTACTACAACACGAAACCCGGAGAGTTCTCACCAGTCCGATGAGCTCAGTGCATCAGAAACTGAGCAAGCGATTAAAAAGTCCTGCGTGTATAAAAGCCTTAAGCAGCACTGACATTTCAAAGTGCTGGACTGATGTAGCGATGTTCATTCGTTTTTGTTTTTTTTTATTGTCTTGTGATTATTTTATAGTGGGACTCGTTTCATGGGTGGCCAATAAAATGTTAAATCCTCCCCAGCTGCGTTTCGGTCCTTTACCTGAAATTTTGCTCGTTGCTTTGTCGCCGTAAGCAGAACTGTTTTTTTTTTTTAAAAAACAAGTCAGACCGTTACACTCTGTGGTTATTCAATTCAGCCTCGTGTGCAAAGTGGTAATGGTTTCCAGTTTAGCGCTAGAGATGTCAAAGTGACGGAAAAAGCATAGTTTGGCTCAAAAGATTTGATATTTCCACCTACGTTTGAGTGTGTGACTCACTCTGAATGTTCAACGTACATTTCGTTTGATCTGTCGCATGATATTGCCTCATATCCTACAGCAAATCCTTCAGATTATCATAATTTCTACGCTTTATTATCAGCCGTGTTCTGCTGTAATATCTATTTTAAACGTTCTTCGTCTCTTCTCGTTCATTAAAGTATTACCATGCACGTTTTAATTCGTTAGGTTATTCCTTATATGACCCAACATGATTTGGTCCTTTCTGAGTCTTGGTCTTCCTTGTCACATATAGGGATTATTTCCTTGCCACTGTCGCTCTAAGGTTGCTCAGTTGAGCAAGAGCCGAGACGATCCTCTGTTCTGTAAAGTGGTCTCACATTTGGGACCCTAGATATTCGTGCTCCATTTGTTAACACGCCGACGGAGGCAATTTAGAGAGAGTAACGAACTAGGAAACCTAAATAATGATGCCGTTTTGAACAAGAGACTGTAATCATGGTGTGAGGAGCAAAGGCGATCAGAGGATCTCCAGCTGGTCAGCAAACGTGTGAGAAAACGATTCAAAATGTTTAAAAACGATGTTCCTCAACGAGAGAGTGGCAGAGATTTCGATATTTCGATATATCAAGCTCTACAATCCAGAGCTACATTCACAAATACCATTTCTTTACCCTTCGGCATTAATGCAGAAAAGTACACAGATCTTAGAGCTCCTTTTCGTCCTCGCCTTGCTCCCGGAGGGGTTTTTTGCTGCTCCGCTGAAAAACTATGCTCTTCAATTTCCTCCATTTGAACACAAGCTGTTTGTTTATCATCCGATTATCTGTATCTGTCTTTAGAGAACACACTTGACACACTTCCACGGCCGTGATGTGGAGATCAGACATTGATATGGAATTCACCCTTATCTGATTACAAGTCTGAGTCAAATGTATTGTTATAGCTCTTTTACACAGGCGCGTCGTCTCAAAGCAGCTTTACAAATATTCAGATCCACAGCCCCAACCGAGCAAACCCAGGGGTGAGAGTGGCAAGGAAAAACGTCCAGAGGACCAGGACTCAAAAAAGAGTGCTGTGCAATATTGCAGAGTTGTGCAAGCAAACGAATGTGTGATCGTTACCAGGAGATGCTTTGTTGATTTTCTAAGCTTTTTGCAGGGGCACAAACTTAACTACACCACTGGAAACACAACAGTAATGGAACACAAAACCAAATTTTAAAAAAAGTAACGGTAAGTCCTGATACCCAGAAAAATAAAACGGCAATAACAACAAGCCTTGAAACAAAAAAAAAAACACAACAGCAAGTACTTAGACAAAGAAAACTACAAAACAAAACAAAAAAACGCAACTGCTGTGAGACACAAAAAACTAATTAAAAAAAAGAAAATCTAAAAAAAAAAATAGCAAATCTGACACAATGAACAGCAAGTTCTGATGCACAAAAACAAAAAGACACAACAGCAGGTCCTGAAACAAAAAAAACAACAAAAACAAAACACAAAAACACAACAGCAAGTCCTGACACACAAAAACAAAAACAAAAAAACCCCCCAAAACAATAAAAAACAAATAAAAAGACACAACAGCAAGTTCTGACACACAAAAACAAACAAATAAATAAACAATAAAAACCAAATAAAAAAACACAACAGCAAGTTCTGAAACAAAAAAAAAAAACAAAACAAAAAAACACAACAGCAAGTCCCGACAAATAAAACAAATAAAAAAACAATAAAAGAGACACAACATGAAGTTCTGAAACAAAAAATCTAAACAAAAACAAAACAAAAAAAACACAAGAGAAAGTCCTGACGCACAAAAACAATAAAAACAAATTAAAAAACACAACATCAAGTCCTGAGAAATAAAACAAAAAAACTCACAAAAAAGACACAACAGCAACTTCTGAAACAAAAAAGAACAAATAAAACAAACAAATAAAACTAATACAAAAAAAATAAAAAAACAAATAAAAAGACATAACAGCAAGTTCTGAAACAAACAAAAACAAAACAAAAAACACAAGAGCAAGTCCTGACACACAAAAACAATTAAAAAACAAATAAAAAAACACAACAGCAAGTCCTGACACACAAAAACAATAAAAAAAAACAAATAAAAAAACACAACAGCAAGTCCTGACACACAAAAACAATAAAAAAAACAATAAAAAAACAAATAAAAAAACACAACAGAAAGTCCTGAAACACAAAAATGATTTAAAAAAACCCAGAAACTCTATAAAGAAAATAGCAAGCCCTGACACAACAGACCAACAGAACGACTAATCCAAAAACACAACAAGAAACCGGAAAACAAAATTAAAAAATGCAACAACAAATCAGAAAAATTCGAACAAACCCAAAGAAATCTGGGGGGAAAAAACCCTCAAAAGTAAATGTTTACAGCATGACAACAGATCTGATAAAACAATAACATGAGGCCAAACCAGAAATGAAAATCTTTCTTCCTAATAATAGTTCTTGAGTTTTTTTTCTTGCCGCTGTCGCCCTAAGTCTCCTTAATGTGGCCTTGAGCTTAGACATTAGAACATAAAGGAAAATGCTCTGCTTCCTGATTACTGCTCTTTTAAGCAAAATAACATTCATATGACTTTATATTAACTATGATATCAAATGAACACAACATGACAAACCCTACACACAAAAACACGCCCACCTTTGGAGTCTTTCTGACACCCCAACATTTTCTCAAAACACAAAACCACAAACACAAAATGCGAAACTCTACAAATCAGAATGCAAACAGTGCATTTGTTCATTTCCAGAATGCCCTTGGCATCTATATGACTGACACACACACACACACACACACACACACACACACACACATATATATAAAACGAGAGACCTTTCTACCGACCAACAGCAAAACGATGTTCTCAACACTAAAGCCCATTGTGATATTAGAAGGGTATTTCTACACATTATTATAAATTTTTATTATTAGAAATTAACGCAGAAATATTAGAACAGGAAGGTAAACACCCCCCTCCTCCTCCCCAACTGCAGTATTTCAGAATACTTTATAAATATAAACGGGAAAATATAAATCATGTCATCAAATATAAAGCACTTTTGAAAATGAATAAAAGCAGCTCATTTTTCACAAACAGATCAAATGCAAAGTGATTAAAAAAAGAAATCCTGAATCCTGCCTCCTATTTTGGTAGGGAGGGACGTGATGAGAGGTGATGTTCCCTCCACTCTCCAGGGCTGTTTTCGGTGACCCATGTACCCGATAGCGTTCCATCTTCCGTCCTTTTCTTTTGGCAAGGTTGCGGCAAAGTCATATTTATTTCAATAGCGCTTTTTACAACGGCGCATCGTCTCAGACCAGCTTTATAATCTTATACGATCTTAAAAGGCCAGTCCCAAACGGAGCAAGCCTAGGGCGACAGTGGAGAGGAAAAACTCCCCGAAAGTAGAAGGAATAAACCTTGGGAGGACCGAGACTCAAAGAGGGACCCGACCTCCTAGATGTTAATTGAAATAATTATGTTTGCATTTATAGTTGAATGAAGTCGATAATAGCAGTTACAATAAACTTACAGTAATGTAAAAAAAAGTGCATATCGGCAAATATTTCGTCCAACACACGGAGTCACTCCAGGATATCGAATCCTCGGCGGGAAGTCCTTTGGAGGGCTGGAACAGCTACGGGAACATCAGCCTGGAGGGAAAAGAGAAAATGTAGTTACTTAAATAGTACCAGTTTAAATAAGATGTACAATAACGTATTTCATTTGTGTTTCAATTTCCTATTTCAGCTGATATTAAGCTGCTATAGAGAGAGAGATTCTGATATTAAAACCTGCCAAAATGACCCCCCTTCCCCCCCATGACGTCCCGCTCTGCTGAAGCTCTGCAGGGTGTTTCATCGATCATTGGTGATTTTCGCTATGTAAATAATGAAGGAATAAAGGATAATTAGGAATAAAATAAAGAAAGGGCAAATGTTTTTTTTAATTCTTGTCATGGCCACTATGGAAGGTGAGCTAATATGATCCCGCAGCATTGTTCTATTTGTGTCTGAAACATTGCTTATGGATGTCTTAAAAAATAAACCACAAACGAATAAAACGTTGGGGACCAGATCATTCAGCTGATGTAAGTTCCTATTATTTCTTCATATGAAGAGTATATTTTCGATTTGTAAAAGTCTTAATAATTCGAGATATCATACTTTATAATCCTATAATCCAATAAATAGAAATAATATCTTACATCATGTTTATTTAAACAAAGAGAAACGAAACAAACCCTCCATCGTTGCTGTATTGGTACCTAAAGTAGTGTTATTGGGTATCTAATCAATAAAGTTTAAAGCACAATCAGAAGGAAAAGTGTGGAAAAATCTGACAACCGTGTGGTTTCTACTATTTACTGATGTACATTACTATGTCCTAAGACTGATAAATGAAGGTAAAACTGCTCAGAACACGTTAAATTAAAAAAAAAAACGGGAAATGATGTATACAGGCAAAATGCCCAACAAATGAAAATATGTTTAACAATCTAGCCAGTACAGAGAAATCCTGTAGCATTTGCTTTTGTGTCCAGTGCAGTGTCTAGAAATGCTTCATAATTTCTGTGCAAAAGCCTGTTTTTTATTTAATGTATTAAATATATAAGTATTTGTAATTTTGTAATAATATCTCTGTTACTAATGCACTTTGCATGCATTGTATATACAGTACATCTCACGTATGTACTTTTTTCTTCTTCATAATGTCAGAATCCTCTCTTAGCTTTGTGTTATTCAGTCTGATTTCATGTTGGAACTGCCAACCCAAATTCCTTGTAAGTATAACCACATGTGATTGATTCAGCATTGTGAGGCAGCATTCACTGTCACAAAAGCCGGCTTTGAAACACGCGAGTCAATATTTTGTCAACAGCTCACATTTCTTCCATCAAAACAGGGGTGTGTGTGGCTTTTGCATTACTCAGCACACGTTCCCATTTGATACGCGATAAGCATTAAGCAGCACTTTTGGGAGCCCGATATGCAGATTTGCAGCCCAAAAATGTCATGAGCCAGCACAGTTATATCGCAGTAAAACCAGAATTTGTTTCCTTTCTCATATATCAGGGTTTCGCTCTGACTTGGAGCTCCGAGTTCAAATCTGCTCAGGTTTATTCGTTTTGCTGATATGTTGCTTTTTTTTTCTTTTGCACTTGCACGTTAAACGTTCTCTTTTTTTTTCCAGCCAGCTGCAAACCTGTCTCAAGTATATCGTGCAAATGTAAGAAATTAAAGCACACGAGATTACCGTCAGCTTGAGGTTTCCTGTCACAGAGGCTAATGATGTCACGAGCTTTCCATACGACTTTGAGTGTTTTCAAGCATAAAAGAGAATGGGAAATACCACCCAGTGTTAAACAATGATTGCCATCCTTATCACGGTGATCGTGGGCATCCCACTGGGGCATGGTAAGGACCTTTTCATAGAGCTTTTCATATACCTGTTAGAACTTATTAGGACCTATTAGAACCAAATTCACAGGGACTAATTACTTTAGTAATTTCTTTCTCTGTAGTTCTAGCTACCAGAGTGTCTCAGCCATACTACGTTGTGGCAACGCAGGGTCAAGTGGCTCTGCATTGCACTTACAATACGAAGGTACAGCCCAAAGAGATGCAAGTGAAACTGTACAAGGGAAAGTATGGACAAGACAGGATCTGCAGCGTCTATCTGAACCTCTCAAACGCCCAAACGGTCAGTGATGGAAGGCTGCACTGCGCACTGAATGTTAGCAATGGCAGAGTGGACCTGACCGTGTTTGGCTTGAGGGGGCAGGACACTGACCTGTACAGATGCCAAGTGGATGTAATGTTCCCTCCTCCATACATCAATATGTATGGAAATGGCACTCTGGTGTACATCCCAGGTAAGAAACGTCACACTGAATCTGATTCCTTACGTTTGACCGTTCTAAGTGATGTCTGATAATTTGACATGAACAGTATCCCAATGGTCCGAATATCTCCTTAATTATTGAATGATACCAGACTGCTCATATTTAGGTTCTCTATGACATTCCTATGACGTTTTACGTTCTTTATAGTCGGTGATGTTCTCGGTGTTCAGCTTTTAAGGAAACTGTAACCTACTGTTCTTGGTCATGGCGTTGCTAAACAGTGTCTACAGTGTCCTTTTTTTACATTTTCCGCGCTAGTTTGGTCACTAAGTGTTAACCTGACCCACAGGAAGGTCGGTGTACCTATTGAAGGAAAGAAACTGCGTGGTAGTCACTGTGAATTATCAATCAATCAATCAAAATTTATTTATACAGCGCTTTTTACAATGGAGCATTGTCTCAAAGCAGCTTTACAACAGTAGGTTATCTTTTAAAAAAATGCCAATCACAGTCTTTAGAAGGTTAGAAGGTTAGAATTAGAAGGTTAGAATTAGAAGGTTAGGATTAGATCAGGGGCGCTAACTATACAAGTGACCACAGACGATCCCAGAAAATGGAATTATTAGCTGGTCCGTACAGTATGTGCGCCCCAGGAGAATTTGGACACGGAATGGTGTGGCAACTCAAATTCAAACAGGCGTTGCAGCGGATAAAACACTGGCCTCATGGTCAGAAGGTGCTACAAGTGGGCGCTGTTGGGATCTTGAGCCATTATGGAATCCTATATAGGGTAGGGCGTTGGGTGATGAGTTCTACGCGTCTGTTATAACGTTCTGGATATGTATCTAGTTACGAACTCCAGAGGGCGCTAGAGATCAAGTTACAGTGGCGGGGCTGTGTTTTCTAAATGTTGTGGTTCACCGAGTGGAAACGGGGGCCTCCCCTGGCCACTCCAGAATTCAAAGCACGAGAGAGGCGAGGGCTCGGTGTGACGTCAGTGGCTCTGTGGATCCTTTGATCGCTTTACCGATGCCTGCGTCGAAGCCTTTTGTTATGAAAAATGTAGTTTTCCATTCGACCAACTTGTCAAACCTCAGCTTTCTGTCTGGGGCACGGTCTGACGTAGGTCTTTCCTCTCTAGAGATCCCCAGCTGCCCCACCGAGCACATTCAGGCTAGGATTCAGGACGCCCCTGAGGCCTCAGCCGTCCAATCCCAAATCCAGTTGTTTCCCATCGTCCTGCTGTACGCCATCCTCATAACCACCATGATCAACCTCATTCTACAGGTAAGTTTCAGAAGCAAACGATAGTGATTAATCTGTTTATCTTTTCCCCTCAAGGTCACTTGAATATGTAAAACAAATGCAAAACATGCCATTTTAAACTCAATTCCAAAATAACAAGGGGTTCATTGATCGGATCCCAGGCGGCACGCGGGCTCGGTGGGGAGCACAGGTGCCTCACAGCAAGAAGGTCCCGGGTTCGATCCTGTGTGGAGTCTGCATGTCCTCCCCGTGTCTGCGTGGGTTTACTCCGGGTGCTCCGGTTTCCTCCCACAGCCCGAAGACGTGCATGTTAGCTTAATTGGTGACTCTAAAAACGTCCCTTGGTGTGTGACTGTGTGTGTGTGTGCCTTACGATGGATCGGCGCCCCGTCTAGGTGCTGATTCCACCTTACAGAGAGACCACAACCCTGCTGTTTTGGTTGCAAAAGATGGATACACTCTATAAACAATAGCAATGAAACGAAAATAAAAGGAAAGCTTTTGTGATTTAACGCCGATTAAGACAACAAAATGGGCTAACAAACCTCAGAAATGGAGGGGAAGTGTGAGTGCCATCCATACCCGCTTAATCCAGTTCAGGGTCGAGGCGGGGCCCCAAACAGGACTGTCAGGGAGTTCGCCTGGGCAGCGAACCGTGAGGCAACAGCACTAGCTCCTGCGTCGCTGTGCCACCCGAGAGGAGGACCGTACAGGACCAAAAAGCGTGTACAGCAGGGGGAGCTTTAAATAATTAAAAAAGCAATGATCAGATGACCTAACAGCAACTGTTTAGCACCGTAAGATGTAGACGCGTTCTAACGATCACGTTGTGTTTCCTCATGAACAGATAACGAAGATGATCCTGGCGCTCTGGAAATCCAACTCCAACTCGGGACCACAGGCTCTCCCTCAGAAAGCCGGTTACATCAACTTCTGGTGAAGTGTACACTATTTATCAGTGGATGTTTATGTCGTTCTGCATTATGAAAGAAATATACTATGATACTATACTAGTACGGTGGTACCACTATGATCCTGTTTTATCTGAGGGTAGAATTTATGCGTCTCTTACACGTTTCTTGTGCAATTTCTTCCTAGTTTTCAATAGGAGCGAAACATTATGACATGTTGTTTCCTATGGAAGTGTATGAAAATGTTCAGTGTTGGAAGGAACTCTACTTCCAGTCAATTAAAACTCTGTAAAAAAAACCACTAAACGTGTCTGCTTCCTGTACAAGAAACCTGATTCAGTTCAACTCGGCAACTCTGGGCGCAAGGGCAGGAACAAACCCTAGACCGGGCGCCGGTCCATCGTAGGGCACACACACAGTCACACACTAAGGGCCATTTTAGAGACACCAATTAACCTAACACACACGTCTTTGGGCTGTGGGAGGAAACCGGAGTACCCGGAGTAAACCCATGCAGACACGGGGAGGACATGCAGGCTTCACACAGGCCGCTCCGCTCTGGGACTGAACCCGGGACCTTCTAGCTGTGAGGCAGCGGTGCCACCCCCCCTCCCCACCGAGCCCCTCCCCCCTGTGCCGCCCTCATAACCAGTCAGTAAAGCAAGAAGTCCTGATCTTAAACCCGAACCAGAGTTATGATCGACTGTCTGAAACTCCCACAGCGTTTTAGTCCAACAAAACCGCAGCTTTAGTGATTTTTCACACCAGTTCTTCTTTTAAACTCCACTCCACTACTTTAAAAAAATGTCATATCGTCCCATAAACAGAATCTGATGTCCCAGGGACGAGAACAAACCAGTAGAAAAGTGATTCGTGAAATTTTAAAGCATATCCGGTGGCATTATGCTGAACGTTAAAAAGGGTTAGAAAGACTCACACAATCACAAACTCTCACAATCGGTACATAATGCATAGATAAAACAGCAAAGGTAACACACCGGTTTTGAAAAGGTAGTCAGTAAAAAGTACCGCTTTTTATTTTGAAGGGTAGTAAAGAAAAATATCCGGTTAACGAAATAAAGTAATGCGCTTACAACAACAAAGTGACTTACAGAACAAATAAAGCTTTCTTGCCTTCTGAAAACGATGACTTAAGTGAAATATGTCAAATAAATTCCAGTGCATGTTAAATTAAATCATTTAGATTAGAAATATACTAAGCAGTAACCCCTAGGAAGGAGATTTCTGTCTTAGTGTAAATGTAGATCCCACACTTACCAAATAATAAAGGAATAAACTTGGGATTTCTAAACAAAATAAAGGCACAGGGCATTAACCAACCCCAGGCATGCCGTCGATCTATAGAAGAACACACACACACACACACACACACACACACATAGAAACACAGGGAAAATTTTACGGAATGGCTAAACTCACATGGCCCCTGGGAGAACAAGCAATCTCCAAACAGACTCTATAGGTCCAGACTGGAACTGGCCAAAATAAATCTCAAGTGACGCTTAAATCAAAGTTTTCACTGACCCAGGTGCAAGGCAATACCAGTTTTTGGGCCACTGGGATGTTGGGTTACAACCTTCCTTATTTCAAACATGAGAATTACCTCAAAAGGAGGGCGAGAGCATATCTATGTGGGTCTGGGACCTAACCCAGAATCCACATGATTGTACACGTAAATGTACAATCAGGAAAGGGAACCAGTCCATCACAGAGACAGAGCTTAAGTCTGGAAGAAGCCCAGTAGATAACAGACCCAGATTCCTCACAATTCAAACCTCAAACCATCAGTGTGGCTCAGCCTTAAAGTGCAGCCACCCCGGTTTGCATCCTGACCCTGGTGAGGTGAGGTGAGGTCTGTGTTGAGTTTGAGTTTTAATTCTGTATCATAATAGAATTATAAACGATATCTGTAACAGCACGTAAGCGAAGTGTGATCATAAGCTTAAAATGATTATGAACTATTATTAGATTACAGTGTGAAACAAGCGAAGGCAAAATCTTCTATTTCATTTTGAAACATCCCCTAATTTTCGTGAGCAGCGTATTTGGTTTTGGTTACCTAGGTAGCGGTTGGGTGTAGGTGTAGCGCTCATTACCTTCAATAATAATAAGTCAGTGGTGACTGAAATACAAACTAAAGACGAGAGTTCATGGCAAAAAGTCTAATCGCTTACCTTAGAAGGAACAGTGAAACAAACATTAGTAACGTAAGTTACTATCTGAGGAGCGTCAGTCCTTTCTCTCAAGCACTGAACTGCTCGAGGACATGTCCAGTGCTGTTCAGGACTGTATTAGTTACACAGCACGAGATTTGTGTTTGGACCCCAATGGAGGGGGATTGTCCAGAACGTCCAGGGTCCAGGTCATTACACCACCACGAGCAAGGTGATTTGGGTCATTCCAAGTCTGGGTAATTAACGAAAATTGTTTCATTCATGTGTTTTAGCGTAGGCTTTTCTAAAACTGCATAAGGGCCGTTGAGATTTTGGCCTCACGTTGAAACGGTAACTAAAGACTTTCCAGTAAGCTCAGTTGTTTCTTTCTTTTGGCAGGAGCCTTGCTTGTTCTTTAAAGTTTAAAGGCTGGTGTTGAGATGTATCTGTGCTATATGCCATCTTGTGTTTTGTCCCAGTTGTGGTCAGGAAGCTTGTGGTTCAGTTCAGCTTATTGGTACGTGCTTGTTTGAAGTGTCCGAGTGATATTTTGTTGAAAGTGTAAGATTTGAAGATATGTTCAGATATGAGAAACATCCTGTTTTTCACACTCGATAGCGATACGTTGATGAGACACACAGAAAACTCAAAGCTCTTGACGTGGTCGGTCTGGATCACGTCTGCGTGATCACAAAAAAAAAAAAAAAAAAAGTCACGTTGTGTATCGATGCAACAGGTTTAAAAGACGTATGTACGTGCAGAGAGTCTATCGCCGCTTCGGGTATCTCAGTATTTTGTGGGTCGATCGTCCAGCCCTGGTGATCCACGTGCTGTCTCGATGTATTAAGGTTTTTTTTTTAATTAAAATAAAGGTTTTTACATCTAAAGGAGCGGCTTGATCACTGCCCTGTTTTAAACCTGTTAGACGCGAAGGCTTTTTTGTAAAAGCTTTCACAAGAAATCAGTTCACCCACGTTCCGTTTCGAGGACGGAGGATCTCTAGATGTATAAGTGTACAGAAATGCATCCAGGCCTGACCTAAATCTACTCGCTCGTCAGAAGGAGGGTAGAGACTCGTCCCGGCTTCGTTTTAAACCCGTAAACGTATCCGTCTCGCCAAGAAACCCCCTCCGCACGTCCAAACCTCCTCCACGTGCACGTCTGTCAGGACGTTATCCCTCGGTGCTACAAGAGAACCCCGAACTCAGTGCTGCAACGGACTGCCTCGCTCCTAGGACAGACTGGACAATGCGTGGTTATAATGTGTCAAAAGTATATGGACAGATGACAATGCGTAAAATAAACCACAAACTGCTTGTGGGAACACGGCTTCAGTAGCTCTGCACTGGCCACGATCAAGGCCAAAGCGCTCTTTCCTGCTCAGCTTTAGCATCGTGGAGATTTCTGGGCGCCGAATAAAAACTGCAAGCAACACAAAAGCGGGCCGCTCCAGTTTTATGAGCTACGTTTTAACAGGGATGCAGCAATCGGATTTCAATTCGGCCAACTGGGGACGTATTAGACTGCGAAAAGGTGGAAACAGAAAAGCGTGGGAGCAGGATGCCGCGGCTCTGACGACTCTACCAACTTTAAATCTTCCTCTGCCAACACGATACCGTCACCACCATTTCCTGGCGTTCATCGACATCACAAAGTTTTGCACAGCTTGTTTATTTACACCGACAAGCTGCTCTTTCACCGTATTTTAAACTCTGTGTTTACATTTACAATTATGTCATTTAGCAGACGTCCTTCTCCAGAACGATTTACAATTCATACGGTCTTACAATCCAAGCTATTGCAGGTTAAGGGCCCTGCTCAGGGACCCAACTGTGGCAGAGGTGGGATTTGAACCCTGGACCTTCTGGTCCATAGTCCAGTACCTTAACCGCTAGACTTCCCATCGTGGAACCACACTAATGGTCCATCTGATTCCCGACATTCTTTGTTCGCCCCCTTTACTATGTTCCCCAATGGTCAGGACCCCCACAGGACCATCACAGGTCAGGTGCTTTTCGGGATCGGACCCGGCAGCGCTGCTGGAGTTTGTTAGACACATTTGATTAAGGTAAAGTCTGAGATATTAGCTCTTAGATCGGTTGTCGCATCAGTCATCGCCTAATCCTTCATCAGTGCTCACAGGAGGCCGGTGGCTGGATATTTTTGGTTGGTGGGCTATTTTCAGGCCAGCGCTGACACTGGGCTGGTTGACTCCAGCAGCACTGCTGTGTCTGATCCACACATATGACTTTAACTTTAACTTTAACAGCGATCCACCGCCCAACTACTACCATTCTCTGTGCTGGCCCTGTGAGGGTCGTGACCGTTAGAGAACGAAATAAATAAAGTGGCTGGTGAGAGTAAATGTTATTTTTTTCTCCCTCACCGCTTACACTTATATCCTCCCAAAAAATTTGCCCCCGTCACTCGCGTTAGGTTAATTTGATCCCTTATACGCTGGATTAAATTCTGTTACTCCTCGTCATGCAGGTTCATCACCACAGATGCTCTGCTCTACGTTATGTAAGCGTTACATCACAAGTTGCACCGGTAAATCTGCTAAATGCTTTTTCCTTTCCCATGAAGTCCTGCACGCGTAGCTTACTGAACGTGTGAGCGGGGATTCGCAAACACACAACTCTTATGAGTTCCGAGGCGCTTTCATATGGAAACTTTACATTTGTGTGTTCTTAAGCAACGCCGGTCATGACCGCGATATCTGTGGCTCAATCACTTCCTCTTATTACGCACACTCTCGTTTCCCTCGCCTTACTTTTGGCCTCTTCTGCTGAACACCGCTCTACTTTTAGAGAATACACACCTGTTGACTCACCTGCTTCTCATAAATTACCGGTTTCTCCTCGCTCTTTTTCTGGGACTGTAATCGATGTGCGCACAAGCCTCCTTTCCTTCACTTTGCCCTTTCTGGGTTTTTTTTATTCAGGTTTTCTTTTTAAATCACTTCTTCTTTCTTTTTTATCGCTAACGATTCAGTGGGAAAGAAGACATTTTGTAATATTTACTTTACAATCCAAAGCACACAGGAGCGGCTCTGTGACACCAGGAGCTTTAAATATCCTCCTGAGTTGGAGCTTCACACCAGGCCAGCTCCTAGGAGACCAGTCTGGAGCTGTATGTGATAAAGATTATATGACATCTTTTGTAATACGCCATTAAGTGATATATAGCCTAAATTGATTACACATTTTTACTTTATCATAGTGTTAGTCTAACATTTAAAAATTGTCCAAACGAGACTGGACCTGAACTCGAAAGACTACGGCACTGTGTCGAATCCCCAGTGGGAGATCTCTTGATTGGCCAATCTAACGATCTAAGCAAATATTTACTCCCACAATCCAAAGATGCCCTGTCTAGGGTTGTGCCCCCGGCTGGGCACCCACCCTGTTTAGGGCTTACATGAGAAATTCTTAATATGTTCGTAAATTAGTGGATTTGTTGTATTGCTTACTTTTTGCGTTATTTGCTGTGATGAGAGGAAGTTGAGAAACTCGAAAAATTTACGGGCTTGAGACTCCCTTTGACTAAATGATAAAAGTCTGACTTGTTTATCATGACTCGAAACAGATTACTCAAAAGTATGACTACCGGTATTTTTTTCGAAACAAATTTGAGATATTCAGCATTTTTTTTATGGCTTGGGAACCAATCAGAACGGGGGAAAGAAGGTCTGTGGATCTGATTTCAGCATAGCGACATCCGCCTTAATCTTTATCTACAAAACTTAAAAAGAAAGAAGAGCACGTCCCAGGTTAAAAAGTGTTACTTTGAAATTTGACGGTAGAACCATGAAGTGACCAAATTACCATCAAAATGTATAGTAGAACTGTGAACTTTAAGGCTGTGAAAGTTCACATTAAAGCTGTCAAACAGTTTACAGTTTTAGTATGAAGTCTCACCCCTTTTCCTGGGAAGACTGCCTTCTCAACTTTTAAGAACAATAATATTACCTATAAGACAATAACTCCTTTACGTCCGCTGTCTTTGGACTGATTTAAATGTGAACTCAGCTAGTCTCGCTAGTCATGTGAAACACGGCCATTTATCAAATTTGATCTTGTAAGCCAGCTATTCCTGGACAGGGCCGCACGTAAAAGGTAAGCTTTAATAAACTGTTCGGTACTGTACTGGGATTTGGAAAGAGTGACGCCTTCGATGCATTTCCCTTCAATCACGATCCATTTCAAAAAATCCACCCACACTGCACCGCTTTTGCTCGCAAACAGGAAAGGGAAATGAATAAATAAGTTTGTTAAATCTGACCTCGCATGTTCTACAGAACGGTTCTGACACACGTGGACTGGACCTGGAGATTTTATTTCAATGTAAAATGTGATTTAGCCCTCAGAGCTCATGCTACACGTTTCCTGTTTTGTTCACTCCAGTCAGAATACACAGCGAGAAGATCAGCGAGATAGACACACCACACAAAGGCGCACAGACACACACTCTACATCTGGCTGCACGAGGGATTGAGATGTCTTACGGGGTCTTCGTCCTTCTTTTTCTAAGATTTTCTCCATGTGGTAAGTGGCTACAAATCAAACTGCTTTTTTAAAATTGTCTACCGCCATTCATTCGTCTGAATTAGTTTGTTGAAAGACGTTCTTAAAGGACGACAATCGTTAGGCTACAAACTAGACGATTAAAGAAGAAGAAGATGAAATAAAGGCCATGTCTGAAAGTAGTGACTTCTTTTACAAGTAGCTTTTTATTCAAAGCTTTAATGCTGTTTATTTTGTATTTTAATTTTATTTGTTGACTCTGACGAATTTTATTTTACATATAAATATGTTGTACATATAAAAAAAAAACATCATTCGTGTGTAATTAACTTTCCATTCGTGTTTCCGTTTGCTTTTTAATTTTCTTGCCAACTCGCTCGTTTTGATTTCGAGTAATAATGAACAGATCTGGTCGATTTTCCAAACCGATCGAGTTTCTGACTTATGTTAACCGGGCAATACCAAGGCGATGGAGCCCTCGAACCTTACAAAACGCTCACCTTGTCATCGTCTGAGAAGGTGCCCACGCTTTTCCGTATTGGCAAAACGTGTGCTTCATGAAGCTTCCACATAACTCACATTTATTCACAAGTTATTGCACCACATTAGAGGAGCCCGAACTTTGCGCTGCTCCATAAACCTGTCGTACTACAGCCGTACTACATGCAAAGAAGCAATAGACGTGTGTATTATTCTCCTCTTGTTGTATCCTTTTGCCATCTCACACAGCAGGTTACGCTTTTCGTCTTATCAGGTCTCAACCCATGGTGCTGGTCATAAGGGTCCGGTGCCTATCTGTAGAGACACAGCCACAGGTGTGGGTGCCCTGGACAGTTTGCCAGTCAAACGCAGAACCCACAGGGGTCCCTACTGCACCGCGGGGGATAATAATCCCCCTCCCAATCAGGCTCGGGGCACTATCAGAGCATCAGACCAGGCACTATTTCTAATATCTTCCGTTGTCCAGATTTGGTGAGCCAGTGTGAGTTGTAGCCTCAGTTTCCAGTTCTAGGCTGACAAAAGTAACCCATCTGCCCATCTCAAGGTTTGATGCGCCGTTTGTTCACAGATGCTCTTTTGCATACGTCCTCTGACCTCTGGAATCAAAGAGGCATTTTCACCCACAGATATGCCCTCACTGGCCGTTTCCTTTCTCTCGTACCGTTCTCTGTTTAACCCCAGAGGTGGCGCTGTGCACGAGAATCCCAGTAGATCAGCAGTTTCCAAAATACTCAGATCTGAAACACTCCGATCAGATCATCCTGATCAGGTCTACGTGAGTACATGCGCTCACCGCCGTGCGACTGGCTGATCCCAAATATAAATACTGTATCCGAAATACGAAGTAACGATGCACAGGGGACGTACGTTGACGTTAGCGGTAACGGTGCAGTACCAACAGAGGACCAAAAGATACCCCTCTTATTGCACACGTACGAAAGTTAGGAAAGCTGAACCTTAGGGCCTTAGGGTTATATTTCTGATGTGTGTGTTTTGAAGGGGATGGGTCAGACCATGAGATCTGGGCCCACACGGTATAAATTAAGAGCACTGAGGTGGCACTGAGGAAGTGGCTCGTGGTCCAGGAGTCACACCGTGGTAGGTACATTGTGACACAAATTAATTCCCTGTTTGTTTCCGGCAGTGTGCAAAGACTTCCAAGTGCAAACCTTTCTGCACTACTCCATCGATGACTGTAACTCGGTCACCGTCATATGCCAGCATGACGCAGATCAGTCCAACAAGATAAGGGCCAGGTTAAAAACCGGCAAAAACACAGAGTGTGGCATGTTCAGCAGCAGCAATACATGCAAATTCTCATCAGAGGGGAACCAGTTCAGGTTCACCATGAACATTCTTACTGCAGAGCCAAATGAACTGTACCAATGCGTGGTTTACACCATGGACGCCCCAGTGATCAAAAAAGAGGGGGAAAAGTTTCTTCTCATCCCAGGTGAGGAAGACCAAACCGTTTAGATGTTCCGTGTCTGGTTCATAGATCGTGCTTGCTTGTTTTTTTTTAACGGAATGGCCTGTTTTGTTTTAAAGGATTCAACAACACATGTCCGAAATTTTCATATCTCCCTGACATCGAGCCGGACGGGTTCTTCAGCATTTTCAGCCCTTTAAACTTGGCTCTGGCTGTAACAGTTCTTGTGATGTGTGGCTACGGTGTGATCATTAGCATCTTTTATTGCAGACTGAGGGTAAGTTCAAAATCTTTTCAGTGACTTCATAAGCTCGTGTGATTATAGTTCTGAACTGTGGGCTTAATTTGAAATGATGCCTGACATTTAGTCCTTAGACGTCTCGGGCTGTTTTGTTTGCTCTATCAACAGGACCCCGAAAAAGGAAAATCACACACACTAAACAAGTTTTTTTAACTCAGAACTGCAAACACACACTTACACTTAGAGGACTGAGCGGAGCGACTTACAATTCATACGGTCTTACAAGCCAAGCAATTGTGGGTTAAGGGCCTTGCTCAGGGACCCGTCTGGGGCAGAGGTGGGATTTGAGCCCTGGACCTTCTGGACCACAGTCCCACACAAAACAAAGTCTTGAAGTTTAAACGTTTACGTCATTTGCGATAACTATACCAACGTGAGAGACCAGGTATTAAGAAACTGGGGCTCTGGTGGAGCTGAGGTCTTAGATGTGGGATGTTAGACATGGCTGTGTCTGAAATAGACGCCTACTCCCTCATTAGGACCCCTACTCCCTCTTTAGTCATAGAGTATTTATGGACATTATTTTGTAGCACTTAAAACACAACCAAAATCAAATCTAATATCATTTTATGGCTTACCTACCCCTCATGATCTTGCTAAAAAAAAAACCAGGCAAACAGATCTAAGAGGAAAATTTAAAACTCAGTGAGATCGACAGGCTGGAGTGAAAACACGAGGACGAGTCAGAAATAAGATTTGGATTTGCAGAAAAGACGAATATAAGTAAGAGTGGCCAGGTTGTTCGGTTGTTCGTTGGACATGACAGTGGCATGCAGGTCACACAAATAAATAACAACTGTCAAGCTCTTCACCACAGTCAGCCATAACCAGGAGTCCAGGAGAGCAGAACTGGTCTAATTTGGACATCTGACAGTTCTATATTGATGTGTTTAGTGAGTTGGTGACGTTCTATGATCTGAATGAGGCACAGTTTGAAAATACGCTGTGGCTGGTGCTCATGACCAGGGGAAGGTTTGCTTGAATCATTTGCATGACTGATTTGTAGAAATGTGATTTAAAAAAAAAAACACACACACACACACACACACACACACACAGAACAACCGCCAGCTGCGTTATTAAACCGGCTATTTCTGTCCTTCAATAGAGGAGCTCTGAAGAAGCGCCAATCACCTATGTTCCAATGCAGGTGAGCCTACTGAACACAAACTGCCTTTAATGATTTACTACAGAACCGAGTTGAAACAATCTTACTTAATACCTTGCTAAAACGTAAAACTCGAAATGTGTTTTGTCCCCCTTTTGCACCTCTTCACCCGCAGCAAAACTGGGTCAAAGCATTTCATGTATACAACTATCGCGCAGTGTCTCTCCCTTTGTCGCCGCAGTTTGTGTTTGTTGAAACTCCTTATTTTCACTGATCCAAATCAGAAAGGATTGGGGCGGTACGGAGCATGCAGATAATAAATATATACTTTTATTTCATTGCGGACTCTATAAACCTGAGACGCGTCATTTCCTTTGTTAACAAACATCCATTTCTGCTTTTCATGTTCGTAAAAATGCTGCGACGGGGGCGATTCAGAGGCGGTACTGCAATTTAGTTAACGTTCCAATCATTTTCTCACACATTTGCCCATAAACTGGAGATCCTCTGGCCACCTTTGCTCTTTAAACACTCTTTCCTGGATCCTGCTTTTGTACCCAAATCATGATTGCAATCGCCTGTTTGGAATCACAGCCTGATTTTACTTTTAACCTCACTACTAGGTCTGATGTGCCCCATTTCTGTAATGTGTTTCAGGACTTAAACGCAGAAATGGATGTTTATTAACAAATGAAATGAAGTTAACCAGGAAAAAAAAAGAGATTAAACATCTTTGGTTCGTTCTGTAAACATTAAAGTAAACCTAAGGAATGCTGCATGGTTTTATGTAACTCAGCCTTTTCTGATTGGTGGTTGTATTTCCTGAGTCTCTTCTGGAGAGCAGACACTGAGCTCAAGATAGTTTAAATGATATTATGAAGAATAGATTATGAACGTGTTTTTAAAGTGGCTTTACCATCGTGTGCGTCCAGTTGGTAATGACTCTGGACGAAACCTAAAACTCTAAGGCATTTACTGATGTTTAAATGCTAAAAACGAACGAATGCCACATCTGTCGGTGACTGTTTATGCATGAATATTGCGTGCTCTTTCTAACCTACTCACACATTTCAGAGGAAAGTGAGAGGAAATGACAACGCAGAGTACATGGACATGCGTAAGGTGCAACAGAAGGCGGGAACCATTCGAGACCTGAACCACAACTCTCCTGGGATAAGGGGAAACCTTGCACTGTGAACAACCTCAACGTGTGTGTCCGGGTACCAGCCTGAAGACGTCTGATGTGAACGCCAAAGCTATGACCGACTGAATGATTATTATCTACTGCTTTTGAACAACTGTAAAGTCATTTTTATAAGGGCAGCTTCGTGCACTTGAGGCGCGTTACGAACCGAACCGCGAGGATCTCAGGCACTGGGGAACAGACCAGCCGAAATACAACAGGTCACACACCGATAACCAATTTTGAACCATGCGGTGTCGAGACACAACCAGTGCTCTACCAATAACCCACTTAATGGGGTTCATGTCCTACCTCAGGTGAGATCAGGTTTATGTTAAGTATTTTTTGTTTCCATGCCCTGTTCTATCAGGGTAGCAGTTAAAACTCTGGACCAGAAACACCAGGGTTCAACTCCCACCTCTGCCAAGCTGCCTCTGTTGGGTCCTTGAGCAAGTCCCTTAACCCACAATTGTTCTGGTTTTACTGCTCTACCAGTTGTAAGTCTGTCTGGACAAGGAGATCTGCTAACTAACATAAATGTAAACATAAACGTAGGTGTGACACCAATTTTCCGTCTCTCTGTTCCTGAGTTCGTGCTTCACCAAGAACCTTCAGAAAGGTCCAACACCAAAGCAGAGTCGCCTCGCTTGTGTGACAGATGCCCTGTGATACCTTATGACTAACGCTACGATCATATATATTTAGTATAGAACGTTAGGGAATATTTTCTATTATATGAATGCCAAGTCATAAATAACACACTGTACGCCCAGCAGTATGTGGACGCCTTTTCAGGAACCTCCTTTCACATTTAGGTCATTTTAGCAGACGCCCGAATGAAGAGTGAAGCCATTGTGGGTTAAGGGTCTTGCTCAGGCTGTGGTAGCTTGACAGAGGTGGGATTTGAACCTATTTGGACCTTCTGCTCCATAGTCCAGTACCTTAACCACTAGGAAACCACAGAACTCATGTTCCGAAAATTAATATAATAATCTCTTGAAAGAGATCTTGGAAGCCTTTTGTAGCAGCACAGGAGACCAAACTTGCGCCCATGCTTTTGGACATAATGTTTTGCGTATCCACAAACTTTTGGCTGTGTAGTGTGTTTAGCAAATATTTTCGAGTGCCATGTGTGCAGTGCCTCCTGTGTGTGTCTGTTCTGTTTTACGTCGCGAAATTGACTCTTCAGAAAGTTATTCCAGTCTGCAATGTAAATGTAAATACTATGAATAATATTCAGCAATGTTTTTATGTCACATTATGTGTTCGTCTGATCCCTCTTCCAGTATATTTATTGGTTTTTTTTTTGGTTTTTTTTACATGTCATAAACTGATATTAAAAGGTAGAAGAGCGGATTGACTTGCTCAAAACAGTGTGACGTATTAAACAAAATCAGTGTATTGACTTTATCTGTACTACTAAGTGCTACCAGCTGTAACATGGGGACACCTCTGGTCTGCAGCATACCTCACACAAACCCAACCCCTAAATGAATGGCACCAGGGAAGCCTGATAATCACGGTCCTGGTTATTATCGGGCACCTGCCAAAAGCCAAACGCAACTCCTGGAGACAAGTTACCTTTGGCACTGGCTGAGCTGGAACGCTCTCGATTGGCACTGCTCAACCATCATGGTTTGTATCCCACATCTGGCAAGTTGTGATGTCCTCACATCTCATGCGTCTTTGAACAAAGGTGGTGGCGTACGTCTGTTTTGCACCTCACGAGAGGCTTCAGAATGTCAGGGCTCCTTAGGGTGGGAGCTGGGTCTGTGGCATACCACAAACCCCCCACATTACAGAAGCCTTGTAGAAAAAAAAACATTGTCATGAACACGTCTGTGTATGGTTAGCAGCCTTTATTGAAATTCAGAGTAAAAAGCAGCCGTGACGACGGGCAAGAATACTGTGATGTCAGACGTTTCTCTTTTGTAACGCGAAAGTTACTCGCTCATATACAAGTAAGGCTTGTTTACTGCTTTGCAAAAGACGGGACTGATCCGCAGGCGATAATATATTGGTTCTCATCGGCCCTGTTTGTTATCTGCAGATGAAAACAGAGAATGTTGACTAATTATACATGTGCTGTTCAAACCACATCCTCTCTTTTCCACTTACCTTGGTTACAGACAAACGCTCTCTCTCTCTCTCTCTCTCGCGCTCTCGCTCGCTCTCTTTCTGTCTGTGTGACATGGATAAGGTAACACACATGCAACATCAGCAAAAAAAAATTACTGCAACCAGTCACACACCTTATGACCTTTGAGTATTTAAGACAGTACTAATTGAAACACTCGCTGCTATTGCTGGTAATATTATCTAGACAAACCGGCAAAAATTCTTTACTGAACGGTGCATTTAGTCACTTATAAAGATTAGTACTAAACTGCAATCTTACGAGGTACCACAGTCGACGTATCACCGGTTTTCTCCACCCTCCCACGGAACACATTTCCAACACTAACACAACCTATGCTTGTTTGTTTGTTTCTTTGGTTTATTTGACGTCACTTTCAGCATTAACGGCCATTCACGTCAGACACTACTCACACATACGCAAATCTGTTAAGCATAATTCATTAACATAATGCATGTTCTTCGGACCGTGGAAGGAAACCCGAACACCCCGAGTAAACCCATACAGACATGGGGAGGACAAGCAAACTCGAGCAAAACACACAATTCTGAGGACAGGATCAAACCGGGGACTGTGAGCTGTAAGGTGACATCAGAAGAGGTTTGGGGAACTATGGTTCCAGACCTTGTGTGGGTCCTTGACATGCCTGATCATGCTGACTGAAAGAATTGGACCGTGGAGCAACACATGACATAGTCTGGTCCCATCCTATCTCCTGGACGATCAGGTTCATGTGGACCGTTGACTGGAACAAGTGATGGTCCCAGGATGAACTGTGGGTAGAAGGTGAGATGAAGTTTTTTGGGACACCCTGGGTCCCAGGTTCATGTGGACAATAGTTTGACAAAAACAGCCTAAAGAGACCAGGTGGATAATGTTTCAGTGGGTAGGTCCGTAGGCATTGCGTATTGCGTATGAATGTATTATAAAGGCAAAATCACAGCAAAAAAAAGTGTCTGAACTTTTTAATAATCGTATTATAGATGTTTCATTATGAAACTCGGGAGATAGAGTCGCTGCGCTTAAGGTTTTCTCCCTTAATGTAAGATAGTAAATACATGATATATAAAGGTTAAAGTGCGATTAATAAGTCTTTCCGTGCTTTGTTGCTGAGGGGAAATCCCAAATCAAGATTATTCTTCCGTCTGAGCCTGACATCTTAGCGCCACCCACCGGCTGTAAAGGTAGTGGCTGTTCACCCAGGAAAAAATGTAGAGTGAAATTTGATAGTAGAACCATGAAGTGACCAAATTCCCCATCAAAATCCATAGTACAGCTGTGAAATAATTCATGGTCAGTTCATAATCAACCAAGTGTACAATTATACAATGAAATTTGACATTGGTACCACGAAGTGGCCAAATTACCATCAAAAAGCATAGTAGAACCGTGAACTTTATGGTCAAACGGTGAAAGTTCACATTAAAACTGTCAAGCAATTTACGGTTTTACTAAGATATTTCCCACAGTACGCTTTCTTTTTCCTGGGCAGTTGTAACAACTGTGCTTGTTAGAACAGTTTTAGCTGGATCGAACAACTCAGGAATCTTCTTAGGAATCGAAACATATTCAGTTTGCACTTGGTATTGCATTCTAAACAGATGAGCTGGATGGGATTTGACCCACAACCTTCTGATTAGCAGTCCGGAACCTTATCCAGTGAGTCACATCAGGGGTTTTACATGCTAAAATAATATAGTATGAATGTCGGGAACTTCGGAAATTAAACTTTTATGGTTTTGGTGTGTCCTAATTCCACAACCTCATAACAGCCTTGTTACGACGAAGAGTATAATTACCCTACTAAAAAAAAAAAACCAGACCAGCATGATATTGGACTTGGTGGTGGCCAGTGTGTGTTGTGTTATGAACATGGTCTTTACTGGGGGTGGTTTTTGGATGGTGGTGACCAGTGCATGCTGGTCTTTTTTGGGTATGCTGATGACTAGCACAAGATCACACTGGGCAACCAGCTTTGCCAAGGTTATGCTGGTCAACCAGCAAAACCAGTAACACACCAGCTTAAACCAGCATAGATCTGATGCTGGTCAGTGTTTGTTTTTTTTCCAGAAGGGTAGACATTAAATTGTTGGTATGTAAAAATTAATAGTCAATAGCTAAAAGTTATAGCTATTAAGAGGTTATTCAGCTGTTATAGGACCTAGTTATTGCTTAGTTAATACCAAACTACGATAACGGTTCGTTTATTATTAACCGCTGATTAGTTAGTTAGTTCCTTGCTAGTTAAACAAGAGGCATTCTTTAATCTCCCCCGCTATCAGCTACGAGACTGCATTGTAAAATATGACCTTAGTCATAATATGATTCTTAGTGCTCTAAACGTAGGTGAAAATGTGATTAAACGACTATTGGAGGCACAAAATAAGTCTCTTATAAAACTAGTGTATGTTTTGTCGGCTAAATCTTATCACATTCGGCTTTTGTTAATTTACGGTCCTGTAGAGGGCAGTGCCAGTTCTGCTCAATCCGCTACTTACACAAGAGTGAGAAGAAAGAAGAAAGACGGCAGTTACTGTAGGCTGAGTCTCAAATGCCAGTATGGCGCCTATAGAGGAACCCTATTTAGGGTTCTTGATAATATAATGTGCGCCCTGGGTAGCGCACTACGTTCAGGAGGGAACACTGATTCTGGATTAGGCTAGGCTACTGTTTTGGGATGTGGCAGCTAGACAACAAGGGGCAAGGTAACGAGAATTTGGAGTATAACCCACGTTTTGGGCGTTTAATCTAACGAAAGTCGAAATGGACGTAAATCTAACGATCTCTCTGATGAGAGGGCAGATGGGGGTGGTGATAGAGAAGGCAGTGAACGCGGCCGTGGAGACGGTTCTGGGAGAAATGATCCGGGTGGTGAGTCTCAAATTCGAGCAGCTCCGCAGAGAAATGTCGGCCAAGGACAAGGAGAACCAGGACATCAGGAAGATGCTGGAGACGTCCCGCTGCCAGATGAAAATCCTCAGGCAGAAATACATCAACGCCCTGAACGCCAAAGACCACAGGCAGGCTTTCGTGCAGCAGAGAAACATGCTGGCTCAGTTCTCCTTACCCACCGCTCGGCACCATGTTCAGGCTGAAGCTCCCAGCAGAGCAACAACAACAACAACAACAGCAGCAGCAACATCTGCCCCCAAACCACGAAGTCACGAGCCGGCTGCACAAGCCGCTCCCAAAAAACACCCCGTGATTCATCAGGAGACCATCCCGTCCAACCAAGAGCCCCACAGCCACGAAGTACAGGGGCCAAACGCACACCTGGGGCTCAAAGGTAAGACCTGGCTGCCTTTAAAGTCTACAAAAGAGTCCGAACGAGTTGAATCATGTTGTAATTAAGACCAGAGACAGTGGCTGAGACTTGATTAAATATTTTTTTTCTTGAAATCACACAAGACTAAAAAGGGAAAAAAATATATATATATATAATATTACAATTCAAGTTGTGTCTCTGTCAATTGTGGGTTAAGGGCCTTGTTTAAGGACGCATGGCGGATGTGGGATTTGAACCCTGGACCATCAGGTCCAAAGTCCAGCACCTTAACTGCTAGGCTACCACAGTCCCATCAATTAATCTAACAAGCATGCCTTTGGACTGTGGGAGGAAACCAGTGTACCTGGAGTAAATCCATGCAGACTCCACACAGAAAGGTCTCCCTTTGCTCCACCCTGGGATTGAACCCAGGACCTTCTGGCTGTGAGGTGGCAGTGCTACCGACCGAGCCGTACATGCCTTGTTTGTTAGCGGTCGACGTGCGTAGAGACCTTTTTTGTGTACGTTCTTCGTGTTTGTGATTATAACTTTGCTCTGCTTATTTGTACCGAGCAGTAAGTGGTGTTTGTAAGCGTTTGTGCCTGTCCTATTGTCAGTAGTACCCCTTTCTTACCTGTATAAACCTGTCTAAATTGTTAACTGTGAGTTTCCGGGTCATCTGGCTGATCTTCGGGGCTTCCCGATGTTATCTGTCGATGCGTTTCGGGCTTCCGGAAAACGAATCCGTGTTTTGAGCGCTGTCCCTGGTGCAGTTGCATATAGTTTGAACACCGTCTTCTTGTTTAAACCCCCTACACTACTGTGTGGCCCTTTCAGTCCATTTTTAGCTATCTGTTTTATGTATTTGTCGCAGTGGAGAACTCGAGTGTCGTTCCGCCAGACAGCAGCGATCCTCAGTGGGCCCAGATCCAGCTGAGCCAAGCGTGCGCCGAAACCGAACGCACGGACGCGTGCGACCCGAACCTTCTCCCTGCGCCTCACGCTAGCGAGGTGTTAAACGCGGGCGAGGCGGACCGCCACGAGGTCTCTGTCAGGGTCAAGCAGGAGGAAGACGAGGTAGAGATCATCGAGGTGAAGCAGGAGCTGGGGAACCCGTCCACGTCAGAGGATCCTGGTCCCAGGCTCGAGCTTTGTCAGCAGGGAGCAGGAGCAGGAGCAGGAGCAGGAGCAGGATTGTCCGTGGAGCTTCCCGTCAGCCAGCACTGCGTCCAGATCCCGGGGCCTTCAGGCACGGAACCTTCCAGCTTCAGGGGCTTGGAACCAGGAACATGTGAGTCAGAGCTAATCGTTCTTTTCTCCCCAGTCTTTTCCGTGGGATTCGATATTACAGCAAAGCAACAGAGGGTCCATAATGGAGATTCGCTCGTAATACTGACTGATGAACATCGGTTATATAAAAATAATTCGATTCTATTTTTATTCCAGACGTTTAAAAAAAAAAAAAAAAAGGTTTATGGGACAGGGGGCTAAAACTTTTTCTCTAATGCTTTGTATAGTGTAGCTTTGTGTAGTCTGTCAGCGAAACTTCCACTAATTTATAAAAAAAAAACAAACAAACACATTATAAATTATTCACGTCTTGCAATACCGCTCTACGACCAGCAGAGGTCAGTTTATTACGTTTTGTAAACCCACATGTACTGGTTAGGGGTGCGGGGGTTCCCGTGTTTACCCCTCACGCTAAACTGGATGGGACTCTGGTTTGTCATTGTTTATTATTTGAAACGTTGGCTTTAAGATTTGTATGGCCCATGTTAAAATTCAATATTATATGATTTTTAAAAAAATCAGACGTTAAATGTTGCCTGCTTGGAACTTACTAGGATTTTATTACTGTCAGGAAAATCGACAAAGAAAGGTTTAGGTGGTGATAGTGATATTTTTAACGATTCCCAAATCAATCAAATTCAGTCCGAATAGCACGTATGAGAGTAATTAGTGAAACGTGAGTTTGGCGACATCTAGTGGTGTAATCATGGATATGCATGCCAGAAATGCGTTCTGCATTGACATTTAATCCATTATTCTCTTAATTCTTTTTGTTTAATGACACGATTTCGCAGTCAATGTGGTCTTTATAAAATAAGACTTCCATGAAAGCTGCTAAAGTGTGATGGTAATAAGTAATTATACTCTTTAAGAACAAGAATTCAGCCTTTTTTGACTCGGAGCATAATGGGTGTTTGTACATTTTGTCCGTTTTTAGCTTTGTTCTGTTATTTAAGTCTTTCACTGGTACTCTGTTAGTATCTCCTAGCAATTATTCCTCACTTATACACAACATATCAGCAAGCTGCAGCCACAAAGACGGGTAAAAAAAGCATGTTTGGTCAAGAAAATGCGAAGCAGCAGCTGGGTAAAATGCGGAAAATGCTAACAGACGGCAGGTCATGTATGTGACGTCGTCAAGGAAACGATGCAAAATGAAGCAGTTATTCTAGGCAGTGACTTTGCTGTCCGGTCTCAGGGTTCTCCCTTTAAGCCCATTTCCTTGCCACTGTCGTCTCTGGCTCGCGTCTCGGTATTTATACGAAACTTGAGCTGCACGTGATTTCAAAACGTTGGTTTATAAATCGGCACTTACATGAAGATTCTCACTGGTTTGAGGTCCCAACGTCGCCCGAGAGCCCAAGAAGCCCTGGATCAGACCAGAAGGTGAGCAGCCGTCTTTCTCTGTGCTTTTCTTGTAAACAAATGTGAACAGTTACAGGATTTGTGTTGAGACCGCAAATGAACATATTTAGAACTAGAGAATAAAAAAAATGTTTTGAGGTCATGAGTCAATATTTTTAGGGAACAAAATCATATTTCGAGAACTTTGATTAGTATTTGTAGGTCACAAATTAATGTTTTTAGACCTTAAGTCAATCTTTTAAGGTCACTAATATTTTGTGAGCTTTATTTTGAGGCAACAAATTTTGAGATCCTTAATATTTTTAGGTCGCAAATTAATATTTTTAGGGATCAAATATATATATATTTTTTTTACGTAAATGAATATTTTGAGGTCACAATATTTCGAGAGCTTTAATTAGTTTTTTTTAGGTCACCAATTTTTTTGTGAACTTTATTTTGAGGCCACAAATTAATATGTTTAGGGATCAGTTTTTCTTTTTTTTTACCATAAATGAATATTTTTAGGTCATAAATGAATATTTTGTGAACTTTAATTCATATTTTAAGATCACTAATATTTTGTGAACGTTATTTTTGAGGCCACAAATGAATATTTTTAGGGATTTTCTTCACTTAAATGAATATTTTGAGGTCACAAATGAATATTTCTGCCTTAAAAATCTGGCCAATCAGAGCTCGGTTGCCGGGCAGAACAGCTTGTCCTGCTAGTAAGCGGAGCAGCAGGCTGATTATAAAAAAATGGATATTAAAGAAAATGTGGTTTAATAAAGCTGAAAGGCTGGAGAATGATGGAGATAAAGCTTCCAGTGACTGGATGGAACTGTTTTATTGTAAAAAAAAAAAAGATGTTTGGAGTTTATCCTGGCATGACGATCTTAGTAACGAAGCACCTTCCCGTGACATTTTATTTACGTTTACTCTGTTTATAGACAAGCAAAAAAACGTAGAGCGGACCAGAAGGTACAGAGAAAGAATAAACGCAGATCCCGTCAAGAGGGAGGCCATGCTGGCGGAGAGGCGCCGAAGGTTAAAAGCAAAAAAGCTCTCGTTTAAGAAACGCCTACCGCTTTTTATTCCCTGCCCTTTGGTTCAGATATCGTTTGGTGCATTTTGACAGGTACCAGGAGAAAAAAGGCGGAGTGGGGAGCACGTGGGCTCGGGTTCTCCCCATGGACCGGAGGATGAAACTGCAACAACGGTGGCTGGAAACCAAACACCAGCAACAGAAAAGAGCCGGCAATCAAAAACTGCTCAGTTTGTAACGACGGTGTTGCATTTTTACTGATTGTTTGAGTATATTTTTTTTAACGCTTTTGAAATAGTTTTTGTTGGAACTTGTACCGGTTTTAAGCGTGAAACGATTTGTAAACAGGACTGAAGCACCTAATGTTAATACCGATATTACAAATATATTTAAAATAAACACACTACAAATGTCTTAAACCCGCTCAACGTCTGTTCCTGGAAACTGAATCATGATCTATTAATGATTTTTTTTTTTACATATATATATATATATATATATATATATTTGTGGATCGGTGACCTTGTCACTGCACCGCAAATCTCTTGGAGTGCCTTTTTTCATCGTTTAAAAATGAATGAAAATTTTAAAAGAACACTTTTAAAGCTGCACCCAATCCGGTCCCGCCCCAGCCAGTGCCCCCGTACATCACACCCCGGGGGGGAAGGGGGGGGGGGGACGCCGGAGGAACATGATCCTGTCTCGCACTGTTATATCTTTCTTCTTAAAGACGCTCCTGAACGTCCTACGTCATCACATCAACTACAAGAACAGACTGTTCCCCGGTCATGAATTTGTCATGAATTAATGGTTTTAGGGAACAAATTAATATTTTCAGAACTGAAATAAATATTTTGAGGCCAGAAATTGAAATTTTGAAAACTTAAATTAATATTTTGAGGTCATAAATGACTGTTTTAAAATCTTTCATATTTGTAGGCAATTAATTCATATTTTGAGAACTTAAATGATTGTTTTAAAATCTTTAATATTTGTAGTTTATTAGATAATATTTTGAGAATTACATTTTTAAAAAAAAACTTTAGTATTTGTGGGTAACAAATTAATATTTTGAGAAATTTATTTAATATTTTTAGGTAGCAATTTAATACCTTTAGAACTTAAATCAATATTTTAATGTCACTAATATTTTCTTAACTTTATTCCGAGGCCACAAAGTAATATTTTTAGGGAGCGAATTAATATTTTTAGAACACAAATTAATATTTTGTGCATTTTAATATTTTGAGGGCATAAATTAATATTTTTTAAACTTAAATTGAGTATTTCTAAGCCACAAATTAATATTTATAGGTAGCAAATTGATACTTTTAGAACTTAAATTAATATTTTAAGGTCACTAATATTTTATGAACTTTTTTTTTTTATATTTTGAGGTAACCTTTTCTTTTTTTTTTTTTAAAACTTAAACGAATATTTTTAGGTCATGGACTGATGTTTAGCTAACTTAATATTTTGTGGTCACACCTGATTAAAAAATGTCACATTGTTTATTTTTGTGGTCATTAAACGTATTAAACCTGAACAAGCGAGTCCTGTGATTCTTTGTTATTCTTTAAAATTCTATACAATTGAATAGAGGCGTTTGTCCCCCCCCCCCCCCCCCCCTTCCCCGGTGGGCCGTCCCCTCATACACGCTCTGTTGATGTGATTTCAGGTTCGCAGTCGCAGCTGGCCGTGGCGGGCGCTCAGAGGCACGTGCGTCCGTACTGCAAAGACCTGACGCTGTATGACGATTACAAGCGCAAACGGAGCGAGGTACGCAAGCGCAGCGAGACGCGGCGGCGCGAGCTCGAGCAGACTCTCCCTCAGGCTCTGCTGGCCGACCTGGTGAAGGAGCGCAGGGAGAAGACTCGGCTCCGGGTGGCCCGCTGGAGGGCCAAACGCAAACTCCAGGCCTGCTTGATGGCGCAGGCAGGACAGTTTAACGGCACCCAAGCGCTTTACGCCCAGTGCAACGGAAGGAGGAGGGCAGGGGCGGCGTCCGAGCAGGGGGGCATCAGCCTGGGGGCTGTTCAGCCCGGGGAACCAGGGATGTACACCATGCCCCTACAGATGGGTTCCAGTCCTCTGCTGGCTGCGCAGAGACTCAACATGGCTGAGGGACAAATGCAGTCGGGAGCCGGCGCGTTCCTGCAGCAGAGGACATCGACCACAGAGGCGTACCAGTGACCAGGCGCTTTGGGACCGTCGGACTCCTGGCGTCTCACAAATTAGGGCTGGGATTCCCGAAAGTGGAAGCACAGGGTTTGTTTATAATAACCTTTTTTAATTAAATATTTAAGCAACACGTGAGCCCCAGTAGAGCTTAGTACTCTCTTGTTGAAAGAGCGGTATTGTGTTTTCGATTCGTTGTGTTTGTTTGTGTACGTATTGTCAGTTTTCCTGTGAGACTTAGTAGTTGTGTGACCAGGGCGTTTAAGTGCGACGGATCAGGTAAAAAAAAAAAATCCCTGATTAAAACAAAACGGCAAATGGAGAAGTTAATTATGAAGTAACTTGTATTTTTAATGAGAAGCTTCAGACTGATTAGTATTATTGTATCGCTGTTTCTCTGGTCAGGGTTGCAAAGGGGGGTTCAGTAAAGCTTTCTTTTACACAAGAAAAAAACTTTCTTCTAAGGTTCTCGAGACGTTTCATAAAAACGTTCTTACGAACTTATAATCTTAAGAAAATCTCCGTTGTTTTTGAGCCTTTCTGGCGAATGGGAGCCATTTGCTTGTTGTACCTGTTAAAAAGTAAACTCTTTTAACAACTCAAACGAACTATTTATTAAAAGTATTGGTTAAGCTCAGGCAACTTTCTCTTTAAACAAAAGTTTCTCTTGTTACCGTTTACCAGTCCTGTTATTCTTTGTATGGGGAACCGGGCCGAGGACTCAAGTGGACTGAACCAGACAGAGGACTAAACAGGACCGGGGATGGATGGAGGTCCTAGGAGGTCGGGGTCCCTTTTTGAGTCTTGGTCCTCCCAAGGTTCCCAAGGTTACCTACTACTACAATCGGGGATTTTTTTTTCCTTGCCGCTGTCACCCTAGGCTTGCTCAGTTTGGGATTGGCCTTTTAAAATCGTATAATATAAGACTGTAAAGCTGCATTGAGACGATGTAAAAAGCGCCACAGAAATAAATTTGACTTTGAGTCAAATTTAGAGTTTTCAGAACAGATTTCGGAAATACTTAAAATGTAAGCACATGGCATCCATCCTAACAGCACTCGGACGTGAGCAATCATTTACCAAAAACATACAGAAAGGTTTTTGTTGTTGTTTTTTTTCTTTTTACAGTAAACACCGGAAATAATTTGGGTACCAGGACGGTAGGTTGAGATTTAAATTCCCAGTCTTGGTTACAAAATGAGCAAATATACAGGAAAACGTAAGAGTTTTTTTTGTGGTACAGCATGTTCCTTATTTTAAGTTAGGGTAACAGGACATGAGATGGGATATGGACTGACACGATTTTTGCAGGAATTTAATATTTAGCCACACCAGACACAGTTAAGTAATTAGTTTTGAGTGTTTCTTTTAGTATTTAAATGAAAAACCTTACATTTGCTATTGCATCACTGTGCAGGACACTTGGCTCAACAATAAAATATTTTTACAGCTAATCACATTTATTACGTCTACATGTAATGTCCTGGGGACAGAAATAAATTGGTGGAAATACTTTTTCTTAGGAATTCGGTAGAAGAAAAACAACGTTTTGTAACCAACGTTTTTTTCTTAAGAATCAAGTTAAAGAAAAAAAACCTTCAAACACACAAAACACTTTTGGGAATCCTGTTACCCGCCTCGTACCGTGCCAGAGCGTGATTGGTCCCCTCAGTTAGGGCGAGGACACCGTAGTGGCCCCCGATCCCTGATCCCAAACCGCTGGAGCTGCCATGACCCTGACCAGGAAAACCGTCTTTTTTTTTGTTTGGGGTTTGGTCAAACACTGATCTGATTGGTTGCTGCTCGGACACGGTGACCGAGCTGAGGGAGGGAACGTGGGATGAGGGATCCTCTGTTAGATGTGCTTGGTTACCGTGCAGACGGATCGACTGGCTGCAGGACTCGATCGTTTGGTACGTTTCAGAGAGAGAATGGGTGTTGATCGTAACGTTTTGTTGTGACCAGTCGTCGTTTCTTTCCCCTGATACTTGAATAAACGATGAATCAAAAGCACCGAGCGTCTCAGCTGAAGTTTCTACGTCAAGCATCAAGCCGCTCGGGGACGTCGTTAAAATCTCAAAACGGTTCAGATTTGAACCCCCGTTGATAGACCCCTGATAACAGTCGGCGTTATAATACAGCGCAGTTCTAGTTTGGAGTCTTTTATTTGATCTGTTTTAATGTTTACATCAGGTGCGTCTCAGAGATTTGATCTTTGGTACTGTAACCGTGTCCACTTTGACCATTAACACCGAACGCGCTACAATATCGAACCCAGAATCGGCGAGAGCGTTTACATGCACCGTCCTTATAATCCAAGAACTTAGCAGACGCTCTTATCCAAAACAACGTACCGTTCTTACAATCATTATTACGATCCAAGCCATGGTCACTTAACCTTAAGGAGGAGGTGGGATTTGAACCCTAGACCTTCTGACCCACAGTCCAGTACTTTAACCACTAGGCTAGCACCGTCCAATCAACGAGTCTGGCTATACATGAGAAAAAGACTAATCAGAGTCTCCCCGATGTCTTCGGGAGCCATTCCACAGCTTTATATTCCATAGCATGTTTAATTCCCGGGGGTTGGGAGAACCAGCACCCCCTTTACCCCGCCAAAGTCAATGGAAAAAGGGGCCGAATAAAACCTCAGTCGAGAGAAATGCGTGGACCTGGCAACCGCGGGGAACTGAAAACCCCTTTTATAAAACGGCAACAAACAGCATAGGTATACATGCAATGAGTAATCAGATTACTGAGCTAAATTCCGGCTCGCTTGATCTGATTTCTAGATCACACGATACCGTAAGCATGACTGCTTGAATGATCAGATAACTGGAGAAATCAGACTAGGATCGGATTAAGTGCACGTAAACACACTCCGTGTTTCTGCTCAGTCTTCTTTACCAGGACTGATCATCCTCCTATGATTTTGTTGCTGATAGCCCCCGGCAGCGTGTAGAAGAGCAGGGCGAGGAACAGCGCCAGGATCAGCAGCAAAAAGCCACCTATGATATACTTCTTATAGTTCTTCCAAATGAGATGGAAAAAGCACTTGAACGGATTCACGAACCAGGAGAAGGTCGTATCCGGACGACTGGAACAACAGAAGCAAGAGTAACCCTTAGACGCATTCATGATCTTCATCAATACATTCCCAAATCCAGGACATCCACTACGAGAACACTTATCGCCCAAGATGAAAAAGACATGCATATAGCTACTGGATAAAGCTGTTACGTTCTATACTATGTGTAAGGGTCGTCTAACGTGTACAGTCCTGTGCAAAAGTCTTAGGCCACCATTACGTTTTCCGGTTGAGTTCTAATAAAGAATATGGCAAAATATGGCATTTAATGGTGGCCTAAGACTTGAGCAACTATTATTTGCTTTTTATTATCATGCCTCCTTTTTATTCCCTCCCTTTTTAAGATTTTATGCCTTTGTAGCATCGTAAGCGAGTGTTACTTTTTTTTTTTTTTTACAATATATATATATATAGACAAAATACAAAGCACACAACAGCGTTTCGCTTACTTGGGTTTTTCTAACTGTTCTGGTTCCTTTCGGGCTCGACCTACTGGGTTCTTCTCTGCTTCCTCGGCTGTCACCAAGTGGAACTCGGCCTCCACTTTACCCTGCGGCGAAATCAATATTTCAGTAAGGTGAGAGTAGGCTGTTCCCCCAGTGCGACTTAAAAGTTGAAGAACAGCTGAGAGCTTACAGCCTGACAGTGGAAGGTTGGCATTTAATGCGACTTAGAAGGAATCTAGACAAGCTTAAATTGCGTTCTCGTACCGTGAGCTCGTCAGACTTCATAAAAGGCCACCAGCCCTTGGCGCGTTTCTGCTGGAAGATGGACAAGGTGTCAGTGACCTCTTTGATCATCTCTATCTTGCAGTGTTTTGCTGATTTGGCACCATGCGGAAATGCATGCAGGTCCAACTCGAGCGAGCCTGCAACGGTCAAAAACGGATCCCTGTAATTCACAGAGCTACGCGGTTTACACTCTGTGCCGTTTCATGCACGGAGTATCTGGGCTGAGCCAAGCCTGTACTGCCTTTCTAATATTTGATTTGGTTTACATTTATAAAATGATGATTATCTGGAGAACCTACCAAACCACGCACTGCGAAATCAGACAACCCAGTCCGCTCTTTGCTGGCTATCTAGGTCTGAAAACACGGGACTCAACAAGTTATAGTGAGCAAAAGACTGTGTGAGGTGTGGCTTAATCAGTAAGGTAATTTAGTTCTCAGTTCTTAAGTTAAATATCGTCTGCCGTTTCTATATTTTTCTCAACCCGAGTCTTGATTCACTTGTGCACAGAATCGAATGCTGAATGAGTCGGTCTCGAGCAGAGTCGATTCCATGATTTCAGCCTCAACAACTAGGAGTCGATTCCTCATACAGACACTGAATCGCCTCACGGTGAAATTAGCAGCGTTAGCTCATGTAAATCGCAAGTTGTTTAACGAGAATGTTTGAATCGCCTCAGTACGACACATGAATAAAGATTATGATGCCATTTAACGATAAAACGAACAGTTGTCAGCCTGATAGATCGTTTCTACACGGTGAGAACGAGCTGTGGTGTTTGATCCCTGTGGTATTTTGACCTAACAACGTCACGGACATGTTTTTAAAACGGATTTGATTTTGTTAGAAATGCTAAAGAAGCTGATAGCCAGCTGAGAGGGGGCATTTGTTTTAACCTATTAATGATATACACGGTCACAAACAGAACCCTGGAATAAGTGCATTTACAGTTCCATTTACGTTTATGTCATGTTATGTATGTATGACATGTTTTATGTCATTTATGTTATGTTATGTTATGTTCATAAGTGATGCTCGGCGAGGTCGGAGGGCACCGCTGGGACCCAAACACAGGGGTGGTGGCTGTTTGGGCATTTCGCGCTTTTTCTTCACACACTCTCTTTGCTCACTTTGACCAACTGACCTCTGGATGAAACCAGTGCACTGAGAGAAAAGCCTCAGTCCTGGGTCTCTGGAGATTCGAGGCGACCGAGGCTGCGCCACATCACAGAAGCAGTACAAGGTACGAAACTTGTTAAAATATAACACGTTTGGACACATAAACGCACCTGATAGTACACGTGAGGAACGTGATAGCGAGGTAAAACCTTACTCGATACACAGCAAAAAAATCTGGAAGTTCACCTACCCAGGAAGTCATCAGAAGAGAGCCGCTCAAAGTCCCAGACCTGCAGCACCAGGACCGCTGGAAGCTTCTGTTCCGTCTTGTCTAGAGAAAAGATGTTCTCACGTTTGCTGACTACCACCAGCTTCTCAGCTGGAAGGTAGTGAAACGGGAACACAAAGCGCCAGTTAAAGTTTCCCTCGCCAGTCAGAGAGTTGTAATGGACATCTGTTTCCTGGGCATCATCCTCCAAACCCTTCAGCCACCTGAGGACACAAATCATCAGTCCAATATCCAACAACAGGCACATCTAAAAGGCTGTTTTGACCCCAGGTTTACCCTTTCACATAGATGTCGCTTGATTGTTGTCCGGTTATAAAATTGGTGTCTTCCAAAATCACGTCTTCTGTGTTCCAGATTATGATCCGGAGTTCGAACCTTTATAGGCAAACCAACAAATCACACCCATGACCGCAACGCACAAAGACAAGCCACCTTGGTTATTGTTATGTCGGTTATTTGGGCATTACCCTTTAGGTTTGCGAGGCGAAATGTCCACAGGGGGTCCTGGGTGAGGCATGTCCATGGGGAAGATGTCCACCCACATCTGCAGCTGGCCCTGAAGAACCCACAGAAGTCAAAGAGAAGAGAATCACTCATGAGGTCCCCAAAGTCCCAAAGGTTGACTTCCTTTTTTTTCTAAACCCAAGACTTTGAGAACCTCACAAGACCAACCTAAAATTAGAGATATATTACCTGCTCCATGCCAGGCTTGTCCTTTATGTACAGGGTACGGGTCTCGATGTGCTCTGGCACCAGTTTGCAGCCCACTCCAGGCATCTCCTCCCACCTGTGCAGGACCTTCAGGGCCAAATGTTCATAGGATTCTACTACCTGATCTAAAACGAGACAGCGCTCTCTCAGCACGACAGCCATCTGAGATATGGTCAAGTTCTGACGCTAAACTATTAATTATGTCCTTCTAAAAACAGGCAACAAACAAACATCGGTTGGTCTTGGTTTTCAGCTCAGGGTCTTATAACATTCAGGTTTGGCTAAGAAGCATTTTGGTGCGTCATTAATCCTTATTAGCTGGATCATTTTTAGAGATCATAATCACCCTCGTCAACAAAAACTGTTTTGCCCGTGTAAACCCTGTCTCCGATGGTGATTCTTCCGGGGGTGAAGCGAGGACTGTCCAGTCCGTTCTCCTTGCAGAGCTTGAGCAGCAGCTGAGTGGGTAGGACGGAGTCTCTCCAGGCATTGTAGCCCTCACTAAAAGGAACGTGACAAAGTGTAAGGAGGACGTACATTTACACGGACGCCAAACGAAATAAAACAACACACAGTTAAACCTCGTTATCTCAAGGTCGACCGTCTCAGAAAAGTGTCTCGGTGTCAAAAAATAATCATCGATTAGCAGTCAGGGTTCAACTTACCAAACTTCCCTCAAAGTTCGTTGTCTCGAACAATTCTTGACAAAACATATAAAGAAGATCCCGCACAGGCGGATACACAATACATGCTCGCCAGAAAAGCAAACGACAAGTCAAACATAGTTCTTCTATAATGTAAAATCCATCAAACAACTTTTATTTTATTGTTCAGAAATGCACTATGTAAAAGGCTGAAAGTGCTGGAGTGTCTGATCGCTCCCTGATCTTCAAAGTGCACATCCTGTAATCTCCCCAGCCCTTGTAATGCCTCTGTAACACGGTTTACCCGAATTTGAAGTTCGGAGAGCCAAGGGACGTCCTGAAGCTGCTCAAACACGAACAACACCGGGAACAGGCCTTGGAACACGCCATAGCGTTCTTAGCAGACTGTGGGGTCGCCCATCTGTCCTACTTGACCTTATTTGTTAAAAGGAGCAGGCGCATTAATGTAACAGAGTTACGGGGACAGTTTCTTGCCGCCACTGAACGACGGATATGCGCCTTACTTCACCATGAAATGAATAAAATCTCAAATCAACAAGCCGAATTGGAATCGATAAATTTCAAACGACACCAGGCCCTGCTCATTAGCGGTTATCGAGTTCCCTAGCGAGGTTCGACTGTATTTCATTGATTTATAAACACTTCTACTCACATGGCATATTCAGTGGGGAGGCCGCAGGTGGCTCTGTACCTGCTGTAAAACCGATTCTCCAAATCTATCTCAGTCTCACCGATCAGGTCGTCTCCCCCAACCAGATCGAAGTCATAGATGAGAACCTTCAGTAAGGACTCTTTGGGAAAGGTGGCTTGAATTTCAAAAGATCTGACGAAGAGAAAGTTGAGTTTAAATCTAAGCCCTATACGACAAAGAACTTGTGGCTAAACTGTAGAAGAGGCACACCTGCCAAACACGGGGTTGAGCTCTTTCGGGATGTAGTTGTCTCTGTCTTTGATTTCGGTTTTTCCAAGTTTCAGGAAGATGTAAGGATCCGCCTTTCCATCGGGGTCAGCCGGATGGAGGTTTGAAGCCTGATAAACATGTTTGAAACGATCACGATCACGTTTGTTCTGTCGATTCTTGAAGAGCAAATATTGTGTAAAATAAAAAAAATGGATTCTTCAGTGCTCACGCACATGCATTGGGTATCCGGAAAACATGCCAATTCAGAAACCGTGAAAGCAGGCAGCGTTTCCTTGTGGGCTGTCTAGGTCTGAAAACAAGGGACGCAAGGGGGCACTTTACGGGGCACACCTCGCTAGTATGCCAAGAAAATGCCCCCCACACCACTGAACCACCAGCCGCAGCCTGAACTGCTGGCACAAGGCAAGCTGGATGTATCTAGGTCGTTTATGCCAAACTCTGACCCAACCATCCGAACGTCACGGCAGAAATCGAGACCCATCAGACCATTCCACATTTTTCTTATGTCCAATTTTGGCTGCCTGTTCCGCTGACAGAAGTGACACCCGGTGTGGTCTTATGCTGCTGTAGCCCATCTGCTTCAAGGTACAGAGATGCTCTTCTGCCTACCTTTGCGTACAGTAACTGTTACCTTTCTATCATTTCGAACCGGTCGGCATTCTCCTCTGCCCTCTCGCATCAACACGACCATCTCGGTGGATATTTCCTCATGATCAGAGCGTTCTCTGTTAAACCCTAGAGGTGGCGCTGTGCTGTGAAAATCCCAGTTTCTGAAGTACTCCATACAACCGTACCACTTTCAAAGGCACATAAATCCCATTTCTATTCCATTTGACCCAGCAGCTCGCCGTGGTGACGTCTGCATGAATAAATACGCCGAGCTGCCGGCGTGTGATTGGCTGATTAGATGCTTGCTTTAACGTGCAGGTGAACGGGTACATTTAGGACTAGATGCCTTGACCACAGTCTGCCATTCAGGGGCGGCAAATGACCTGTTCCTAAAAAGAGGAACAGCAGCTGTCTGGAGCAAAACAGCAGATGAGAGACGTGGACGTGTTTCTTTGGCCGCTACAACTAGTAGAAAAAGTGTATATTTATGAATTTCACATGATCTACCCTCATGGTACGCATGCACGCGTGTGTGTGTGTGTGTGTGTGTGTGTTGAAGTGGAATAGCTGGTGCAGAACAGGATCTAGGTAGCTTCTCCTAGGTGTTATTTGGACTTACTGAAACGATGTAGACTCTGATCAGCACGTCTACAGCCGAGTTAGGGGGGATCCCCTGACATACTTTATACTCCCCGGACTCTGTACTCCCGTCCTCATCGCTTTCGGGCAGCTTATATAGACAGAACCCAGCCTGGGGAAGAACATTTAGAAAGAACATTCGCATAACAGTTAGTCAAAGCACTGTTTGAGATGTGGGGATATGATCTGCTGTTTGATGTTTGATGCTCTCTTTATTTCCGATCTAAGCTCATCTCTGTGTTATTCGCCTTTAGTTCATGCATTTAAGCACCGTATCAGGGTTACGCATTTATCCGGTAGTCAGATTCAGTGACCTGATACCTGGTAGGATAGGAGAAGGAATCCTGTACGACGTGCTCCATCACCTCACCTTAAACTTTCCGACCAGCCTATCAGCTCCAGAGCTCTCTTCTTCATTCGCCTTTCCACGGAACAGCTCGAACGTCTTGACCCAGTCATCGAACGGACCGAACTCTGACTCCAGCTCTTTGTCGTATATCTAGAAGCAGAACAGTCAATCCTGGAACTTCTCAGCACGACTGGTGTTAGACTGTGACCAGGTCGGACGCTATAGATACCGTTAAGGTGGCCAGCTTGGGCTGCTCGGACGCTCCTTTCAAGCTCATGTCCTTTTTTTTGTCTTTCAGCCCTCTAGCTTGAAGGCGAGAAAGAAACAAGTGATTGGTTTTGATTTATGGAATTAGGGTTCATACTCGTCTAACTTCTGTTTCTCTTTCTTACTCATAGTCTTCCCCATGCTGGTTATTCCATCCGAGAGCAGGTTCTGAAGGGAAGGCACTGCAAAACATAACAGGATGTGCATGTCTGAGCAGACCTAGAACCTGCCCGATCTGTTTCAGCTGTACTGATGGCTTGTGTGAGTGCTTCAGTTCAAATTGTGTTTTCTTACCGGCTTCGTAGATGTTGGGGAACGGATTGGTCTCTCGTTGCTTTGCCTGTAAATAAATACGCCGAAGCTGAGTGTGTTGGCGTACTAGGATTTTGTGCCCCCTTCACCGATTGTATTAAGCGCGTGTATGATGCGGTCATGGAAACTTTAGGGTCAGGAGGGCAGGCATTCGTGACTTGCAACCAAAGTTCTCATCCTGCTCCGAGTTCCTTGGAACGTGGAGCTGTCCAAACTGTGTTTTAGCAACGGTATAATCATGCTACAATTATTGTTTTAATTATTCTAATTTTTTCTTTAGAGTACAACCAGGAAATAAAGGGCATTTGTTTGCAGTACTGAACAAACTGAAAAAAAAAAAACCCTAATGCCGGTTCAGTGAGATTCAGAAAAATTGAATTGATTCCTGTGTCACTACTTACTTTCTTCAAAGGGTTAATAACAAATTGAATATCATACTTTAAATAGGTATGGCTCTGGAAATCACGATGCCTGCTAATGACCGGACGGCCAGATCACTGACCATTTGCATCTTTTCCACCGAGGCATAGTACTTGGACCACCAGTCGATGACGTTGTCAGCGGACTCGTCAGCGGCAGTGCGCTTCTTCCGTTTTGTAGAACGTCGCTTGCTCTTTTTAGATTCTTTGTCCTGTTAGGAAGAGGAAAATGAAAGGTTCAGGAATGTGTCAATACGACGGATTACCAGATTATAGCCGTATTATATCTACAGCCAATTTCACTACAAAAGACTGCACACTACATAGTAAAAAACCTAGTATTCGAGCCCAGCCTATACAAATGAGTCAAGTCCAGTCCAGTCAAATTGATTTCTGTAGCGCTTTTTACAACTCGAGCATCGTCTCAAAGCAGCTTTATAATATAATATGATCTTAAAAGGCCAGTCCCAAACTGAGCAAGCCTAGGGCGACAGTGGCAAGGAAAAACTTCCTGAAGTAGAAGGAAGAAACCTTGGGAGGAACGAAGACTCAAAAAAGGGACCCGAAGTCAATGGGTGGCCCGGATGTTAATTAAGTAAATACTTAATGGTAACATTAAGTAAATGCTAAAATTTAAATCGATAATGATATTTAAGTTAGTCCCTCTGGTGGGACTGGGTTCTGTTGATGAACGTGTGGTCTTGGTCTTGACCTCGGATGGACTCTGTTTCGTCTCTCTGTTGTTGAGTCCAGTCGAGTCGAATGCGTCTGCCTGAGGTGACAGTTTTAAAAATCGTCATTGCACATCAACGCTTCAACTTCTCCACGGGCCTAAATAAATAAATACTAATAAAGAAGTACAATGAATGGCAACGAATGTAAAGTGAACTATTTTTATTCTTGTATGGAGAAGAAAATCTTAATCTGGTCTCGGTTTTGGCTCGGACTTTATGGGCATAAAACACTATCTGATGCAGCCTGACAACGTACAATCCACCTATTGTGTTTTAAAAGTCCTGATTGAGGGCTCGGCAGTGGCAGCTTGGCAGTACTGGTGTGTCAGCCATGGCTCTCGTGGTCCATAATCCAGTATCTTACCTCCTACGAGTAAATATTTTCATTAAACGGTGGTTCACTTTGATTCATTGTTAGGTTTGTAGCGGCACTGACGGTGAGGCTTGTTTAGATCTCTATGGAGAAGGATTCCTTTCTGAGCTGCTTAAGGAAGAACCTTGAGAGGATGCACGTGTGAATGTCACACATCCTCCTTTGGGTGAGACCAGAAATCGGAATCCATCTCTTAATAATCCTGACTGATTAATAATGCGAGTCGAGTTTAATCCACGCTGCATCTCGGACTCACCTTCTCGTCTTCAGGCGGTGGTTCAGGCGTAGGTGAATGTTTGATAACGTCCTCCTGATCTACAGTGATGCAAACATCAGGTCCTTCTTCTCCTGAAAGTGGTGCAGCTGTGAACAGGAGCAGCAGTGAAGCGGCTACGTCGCTACCTCCATACAGCATATACCTGTGCCACGAAACGACACGATGAAGGCCTTACGCTCGATGGCGACCGGCTCCTGTGGCGTTTCTCTGGGAGGCGGCAAAGCTTTAGGTGTATATTTGATCAGCCCCAGGTTGTTGATGACGTGGGTGCCCACCAGGGTGCTCCTTCCGAAAGCTCTCCAGTCCACCACGGCGATGCTGAGAGGTGGGTGGAGGTACTCGTTCTCAGGCAGCTCCTGCGCGAAAAAGCTGTGGGAATGAATGCAAGGAGGGACGCGCCGAAAAGCTAAAAGCTTGTCCCCTGGTTGAGCTTACCACATCGAAGGAGTCCACAATCACGCTGAAGTTCGGGTTGCTCTTATAACTTGGGATCACAGAGGAGTTGATGCCTTTCCCCGCACACTCGATGAAGACCTGCGGCCGGTCTACGGGAAGGAGCTGCACCTTCTTCAGCTCTCGTAATCCCCAGAACAAAACCTGAATCACATGTACTCTCTAAGAACTTGCGGGTGTTAGGACTAGGATACACTATTGACGTTATTTATTACTTTAATTCTTCTTGTACCTTCAGTTCCTCCCTAAAACTATGGAAAAAAAACAGTACAAGCACAACAGAGAATAGCCTCTAAAATGATTTACTGATCTGGTCAGGAAAACATGAACACTCTGAACTCACCTCGATCCGGTACTTGCGGAGCACAGGTCGGATATATGAAGGTACGGGGTAAATCCCGCCCTGTCCTGGATCGTCTATTGGAGGTAAAGGACTTTTTCCTGTCTTTATGGAATCAGAATGGATTCATTAGAGCACTGGTTCTCAACCCGGGTAAGGAGAGGCGGCAGATCCTTAACCCATAACTCTTTAGACTAAGGATCACTGACACGAACTGATGTCGTTGTGGTTCTGATTCTTACCTCGATAAGCTCGAAAGCACCTAGTATGTCTCCACCTGACAGGCCGCCGCAGGAGATCGGACTGTACTGCAGCTGAGGAGGAGCGTAGGGTTCCTCATTGAGCCTGACCACCGGAACAGCTATGGTCGACCCCAGGTATTCTGGTTTACCCTGGAAGTGTAAAAACGTTTGTTCAGCACGCTACCGATATACTGAAACGTTCCCTCCCGATGCTCGTTGATGACCCAGGTACGGCTGTTTAAGGACTGCCCGCGCCTGAAGGAGGCGCTGCAAAAGCAAACCCTGCCATCCCTGCAAGTCTGTCAACTCTCACCACTGTGTCTTCATCGTAGAGCTCAATAACAACCAGGGGAGGTTCTGAGGCCAGCTCACTGAGCTCCCCGTACAGAGGCACCTTGTTCACGATCAGCATCTGGTTCCAGGTCGGTGTGAGAGTCTGGTTAATGGTCTAGAGAAGAAAAATAGAAAGAGGCACTCATTAAGGACAGCACCGTTACCCGGGACAGATCGGACCCAGTAAATCTGCTTACTGCAGTAGTCTGAGTGCTGGACAGGAACGAGACCCGAGCGAATGGGTCCGAGAGGCCGGTGTTATCCGCAGCGATCAGCCCCCGAGCCTGGTACATGTGCGCCCTCAGCTGGAACTCATGCTTGTCTGGATCATAATGCACAAATGAAAAATAAATGTTACACGTCTGAGACGGAGACGGACTCACGACTGCGCGCCGTGTTATCTTGGTATCTCAAAAGTTGTCTTTATCAAGTTACGAAAGTGGCATCTAAAACACGCACCTAAAGCACAATGTACAACCCATGGGGACGTTTTAGTTCTAACATCCTTGTTTTGCATTGGCTTGCTTAAAAATGCACGACGTTTATGTCGCTCGAAAATCTCGGTGTACTTCTCTGCATTAATGCTGCACCACAGAGGCGTAAAAGACCTTTACCAAAAGCCCGGACCCGACCCCGTACGATAACACAGCCTGGCGTTTGGACCTCATAACGGTCTGGATGGTTTTTCCGTCTTTGATCCTGAGCACACGATGTCCAGTTCCTCCAAAAGAGATCTGTCAACCTGATTGGTCTGAACACCATCCCCGTTTCCATGGAGACGGTCCATCCTAGATGTCGTCAAGCCCAGAGAAGTGGGCGGAGCTTCTGGACTTGCTAAGTAAGTACCCTTACCCTTGATGTACTGAAATTTCTCCAGAGTCTGAATCGTTTAATAATATTACGCCCTGTAGAGGAGAAATATCTAAATCCCAGTTCCAGTATTTATTACATTATTAAACATTATTTTTAAACATTTTCATCATTTTATCACACATTTGTTGATAAACTGGAGATCCTCTGGCCATGTTTATTACAGTCGAATCCGGTTAACGGGGCCACATCGGGACGGGATGGTTTTGATCCTAATAAGCGGCTGGTACGATTAATCGAACATGCCCTATGTTAGAAGACGGGACGTGCTATAATTGATGTAGGATATTAAATGTTTATTAAACCTTTATTGTACGATTTACACGTATAGCGAACGTACAAACAAGAACTACTGTTGCTT
>JAUZST010082686.1:0-20374 GCA_034779995.1 Parotocinclus haroldoi | reverse complement strand
TATAGAGGGTAATATAGGATATGTTATATATAGAGGGTAATATAGGATATGTTATATATAGAGGGTAATATAGGATATGTTATATATAGAGGGTAATATAGGATATGTTATATATAGAGGGTAATATAGGATATGTTATATATAGAGGGTAATATAGGATATGTTATATATAGAGGGTAATATAGGATACGTTATATATAGAGGGTAATATAGGATACGTTATATATAGAGGGTAATACAGAATAATAAATGCATATATAGTTGATGGGCTTCATCAGCCAGACAGTTTTAGAAGTTACAGCTGTTTATGCTGTACTGTAACCTTACTCTGCTCTGCAGGCATTAACCTTAGTGTTTCATGTTCTCAAACATGTTCTATGTGAGAGCAGTTTAGCACCTTGACCTCAGTAGTTACAAACATTGCAAAGCATTAATTTGCCTGCAACAAGCCTCAATTTTAAGCCACAGTCTTTTCCAAACGCCCACCCCACCCCCACCCCTAAAATAAACTACTCGCCAATCCAATTGAGATGCAAAGAGTACCAACATGGCTTTTCAACTTTCTTTCCAAATCCCACTATTAAAATTCTCCATGTAATTTGTGCCCTTCATAATCGCACATTTGGCCGTGCATCGGCCCAGATCCGAAGCGGGGAGAACGCAGCGAACCTGGCCAACGAGCTGGCGCGTCACACTCACGGCCCCGTGTTTGCCGGAGATGTCAGCTCTTCCGTCAGGCTGATGGAGCAGCTGGTGGACATCCTGGATGCTCAGCTTCAGGAGCTCAGGCCCAGCGAGAAGGACTCGGCCGGACGTAGTTTCAACAAGGTACAGTATAAGGGGGATTTTCTTGAGGTAATTGTGGCCAGAAATTTCTTTCATTTTACTCGAACCATCTAAATGTATGCTTATTAGTAGAGAAACAATATGGCAATAACCAAGGGCTGTTAAACTTCTTAAGCATGCTGGATTTTCCGACATTACATGCCTTTCCTTATGATGTAACTGGATATGGATATATTCTGACACTCAGAACCAGCCCCAACCCCAAGGAACTCTTGCTGGACCACAGCTCAGAATGAAACTCGAGTGGTTTCCAATGCCTTTGGTAGGGAGAACACTGATTCTTATTGCACTTTCATACGTGGAATAGTGGTTTTAAGTGCATTCCACACTGGTTCCCAGTGCCCTCAGTAATAGTTCCTAATACCCACAGTGGAAAGAGCAATAGTTCCTAATACCCACAGTAGGAAGAGCAATGGTTCCTAATACCCACAGTAGGGAGAGCATGAGTTGCCATTGCTGTCTGTAGGTAGAACAAGGCTATTGCGTCAGGTCAGTAACAGAGTTCCCAGAGAATTGTACTGGTCCGGAAGGTTTCCTGGTACCATGTGTAGTCAGACAGTACAGTCCCACTGACATCGTTGAAGCTCAGGTTGTGCTTCATACGTTTTTCCACCTTCTGAGTTTATTCCATGGGACGTGTTCCCGAGTCACAGTGTTGGGGGAGGACAGTGTTACCTTGGAGGATAGCGGCTTTATCGTATTGTGCCACCGGCCAGAGATGCCCTCACACTATAATGGATCCTGAATGAATTTCATTGGTGAGATTGTAAACCAGTCGTAGTTCTGTTACCAAACCTTGGCTGTGTCTCGAAACCTCATGCCGCTTTATTATGCAGAGACACTTAAGAAGAACTAAAAAGTCGCAGCTAGGCAGAGGCAGGATATCAATTCACAAACCTCCTTTTTAGTTGCCCAGAGTCTCAACCCCAGAGCCGCCCCATGCCCCCGTTGCTGTTATCGTATGTAGTCCCACTATTAAGCAGCTCACCGTGAACATAGACTAATGGTGCAAATATTTTTACTGGCGTTTCCGAGCCGTTCCTCCACTCTTTGTTCCTACGTCTCGCTTTCATAACGAGGAATTTTAGGCCAATTTCCAGACTGATTGGTCATAAATAGCTCTGGGATTGCACGTTTACGTTCGCAGCTGACATCTTCGATGCAGATCGCCTCGGATACTGCTTACTGGGTTGCGTTCGTCAAACCTGTTCCCACCGGCCCTTGTGGGAATGTTTCTGGATTTCCTGCTCTCGGGTTCCCGGCACTCATTTTCCTGCCACTGTGGAATTTCGCAAAAGTCTAGCCGTCCCGGGGTGAGCCGTCTGCGCGTATTTGACTTGACAGAAGGCTTAAATCCTTTATTGTTGATTGAGAATGGCTCTCTCTCTCTCTCTCTCTTTCTCTCTCTCTCTCACTCGTTCTTGCCTGCCTGTCAGTGGAGCTCCGGGGCTTTTTCTTTTCCAATCCGTTCCAGCTCTCGTCCTCTCTAATTACGGGGTGTTAGCGCATCAGACTCACCTGGAGCTACAGGTGTAAAACGTACCGCCCGGAACCGGAGCCTCATTCACAGGTTGTTGATGTCCAGCGTGACGGGCCGTTGGCCCATCAGGCCGGGCGATTGACTTACTCCGCCTTGGCCCTGTCGTCAGCCACATTCTCCGGTTAAAAGATGAGAGAGAAAGCACTGGGCGAGGTATTCCCGCCCGGGGTCGCACAATTATCCTGACCATCAAATCCAAACGACCTTCTCCGGCTGAACGTATCACGTTTAATGGATTTTCTAGCTTCATTTCTTCGCACGCTCCAGCTCTCGCGCCTCCGTCTTTTTCCCCGCGACTCAGCAGTGCGGCCGTTTCGGTTATGTAAGCTAGTTAGATATTGGAAAGACGCCCTTAATTGAATCGAGGGCAATGGGCTAGCACAGCGGCGGCTCTGATTGCGCGCTCCAGATGCTTGATTGTGCGCGGGAATGCGGTACCTGCGTACCCCTAATGATGCAGACGCCCATTTGCTAGGCTCTTTTTGTCTTCTAACTTTCTCTGTGTTGCGTCTGTGTGTGTCTGTTGATCTTCCTTCCTGCTTCCCATAATAAGCGTCAGAAGCGAGAAAAGACGTGCAGGGCCTATATGAAGGTATCTAACCTGTGCTCCATGCTGCATGTGCCTTCCCTGTCTGTCTGGCTGCCTGTCTGGCTTCTGATTGGCTGTCTGTGCTTCCGCAGAACCTTCTCTGCTGGAATTGGATTCCTTCTGTAGGCACTTGTTAGCTCTGCCTTTGTCTGCTGTATGTGTGCGTGTTTTTTTTTTTTTTTTTTTTTTTTTTTTTCTCGTTCTTTTTTTCTTTTCGTTTTTCCGCCGCCTCTTGTCCCCTCCCTCGCGCTCTCTTCTCCCTGCTCGCGCTGGCTCCTTATTTCTTACCTTTCATCTCCTTCCCCTCCCCCTCGTTCCCTCGTTCCCTCGTCCCCTCGCTCTCGCCTTTTTCCACTTTTACTCACTCTTTGTTTCTCTCGCTCCCTCTCTCTTTCTCTCTCTCTCTCGCTCTCTCTCTCTCTCTCTCGTCGTGTCTGCAAGCGCTCACCTCCCTCCTCCTAATCTTCTACATCTACGCTGCGACTGCAGGAAAAAGGATCGCATGTGGCACTTCGTATTAGGTTTTATTCCCATAAAAACATTAAGGTTTGACAGTTTCAGTTCAGCTTCGTGACAATCTGGGTCACTTTCATATTTGGGATCGGAATCTGACGCCTGGCAGATCACAGCTCGTGCAACTTTGATGTCAATCCCGACTCAAAGCGTTTGTACCGGCTGGAATTAATGCTGTTCATTTTGATGAGTCATTTTTACTGATGTGATTAGAAACATTAACAATGATGATATATGTAACTGATTACAATATTGGAGCAAAAGTTCATCGAGCAAAACTGTCAAATTAAAAGGTAGGCTCTAGTACCCTGTTAAGCCGCCTCCACCCTGGATACAAGATGATATACGATTGGGCGCTGGAGGCGAACAGGGTCTGTGTGGTCTCCTGCAGAACATTTGATCCCAGATGTTGATTGCGTGGGGATTGCGTCACTTTACAGCAAAGGCACGACGAGGCCTCTCTACTCGAACCCGACCTTCATCCAAACGAAAACCTGGATCCCGATGGGAGCCACTCGTGGTGGATCAAACGGTCCTCCCTACCGGCGATCTGTTTTTTTTTAAATCTAATTTGTTTTCAAATCTGTTTTGTTACTTATTTTATTACTAACATGAGTACTGTTATTGATTTAAATTACTTAATGCCGCTATTACTTTAATACGTAATAGATAATATAAGACTGTAAAGCTGCTTGTAGTAAAGGCAATGCTTTATACAAATAAATTTAAATTCAAATTTGAATTGGGTCGTCCAGAACCTGTTCGCCTTGTGTGTCGTCATAGAACCACTGCTCCCAACACGTCCTAACAACTAGGTCAGAACGGCCAAGTCACTGAAATGACCGTCCCGTTTCTCCCAATGATGCTTCCCCTTTCAAAGTCTGTCAACTGGGCAAAACGTCTTCAAGTGCACCACAGAGGCATAGCTAATCAACCAAGAGGTACATGACCCAAAAGTAGCCTCTGTGTGTCTTTTTATAGGGCAGTGGTAGAAACACTATTATGTCAAGATCCATTGTTTCATCAGACCACACCCGCAATCATTTACCTATCCGCCCGAGACAGAACTGCATGCCCAGTTTGGGGACGATCCAACGTTTCTATCTGGCGGCGTTATTATTTTTCAATGACTATATGACCTCGTGAGTTTTTTTTAGTCGAAAAAAAAAACCCTCAAAAAACCTAGTGATACTTTGTAGAAGATCTTTTATGTGTACAGAATATACATTTAGACAAACAGGCATGTACATTTTTGTCAAAGTCAAATTTATTTCTATAGCACTTTTTACAACGGTGCATTTTCTCAAAGCAGCTTCACAGTACTAAATGATCTTAAAAGGCCAATCCCAGTGGCAAGGAAAAACTCCCTGAGTAGAGAAGGAAGAAAGCTTGGGAGGACCAAAACTCAAAAAGTGACCCGTCCTCCATGGGTTTCCTAGATGTTCATTGAAATAATTAAGCAGTGTACAAGGATCTCATATAAAGAAACTCACAATGGCTACATTTGAAATCACAAGCTGCTGTAGTGAACAGCGTCGCTCCTCTTTTAATTAGTATACTGTACTCAGTGCACTTACTTTTGTGTTCTTCCTCCAAATCCTCTGCTCCTCATCACTCAGCATTCGAGCATTGGGGAAGTAATTGGCACCCTGTACCTGTAATTGCACTGTACGTCTGTCTGCCAACAGCCTGATCAAAGCTTTTAACTTTGCAGCGCTTCCAGATTGTCCCGGTTCATCCCGGTTCATCTCGGTTCAGATGATTGTTTTGGTGTTTATGTTTGTACCTGAAACTTTTCCTCTTCTGCACTCACTTACCTTATGCGCTCGGCTCGCCTTCTTAGCCGAAAATACACACGCGAAAGAATTCTAGGCTGTTGTCATGTGACCAAGCATGCAGACGGAGTTTCTTCATGCGATCGGAATTCCTTTATCCTCTTCAGTCTGTCGGGAGAAACGGGGCGACGGCAGGCTTTTTAGCGTGCCAGCTTTCTCAAATTTGGGCTGTGATCTCAGGCTCAAAGTCCTTTCCGAGTTCAAAAACCTGCTTTAGCGTAGACAAAACGCGTTCAGATTAACGGTGCACCGACTACAGCTTGCAATTCTCCAGGATTCTGATTATATGGAAAAAAAAAAAAACATTTCTGCTTCTTAAAAGTGAAAAAAAAAAGTTTGATTTATTTATTTATTTATTTATATATATATATATATATATATATATATAGAATATAGCTGTTATATATTATAACAATTTTCACAAATAAACAGAACAGAATAAATGTAAAAATATGAAATATGAATCAAATCATTATATTTAATCTATAATAATATTATTATTATTGGTATTATTATTATTATAAGAAAGACATCACAAATGCTATGAATAATAACATCACAAATAATATGAACATATATTAACAATTTAATTTAAACGTTAAATATTAGATATAATATTAAAATTCATATTTTAAATTCATATGAATGTCTGAGTTTTATTTTACTTTTCTCTTTTTCTTTTTTTATTGGGTCATTGATTTATTGGCCATTTGTTTACCCAAGCAATTTTAATTACACTGCTCACAAAAATTAGGTGGAACATTTGAAATATTCTTGTATATGATGATGATGATGATGATTATTATTATTATTATTATTATTATTATTATTATTATTATTATTATATTTTGTGTGATGCAGCAGTAATAATGTCAGATACAAAAATGATTGGTTGTACCCGAGGAAGAGGCATGTGGCGCCCCATCCAGGACTTTAAGTGTACTTTGTATTCTCTTGGGAACCCCCTACAGACCTGACATTTAAACAGGGTAAAACATAGGAAAATAAATCAATAAATGAGATAACAATACTATTATTGTATTATCATAATATATAATTCGTTCTTATTAGCATATACATTTTATTAGAAATGTAATACAATTTGTTACACGAACTAATAATAATTCAAACTAACTGAATGACTGAATGAGCAGCTCAATAAAAAAGTAAACATACAAAAAAAAATACATAAATGAAGTTATATTTTACAAGTGTTGTTTATTATGAACATCGTATCATATTCTGCTAAATGAAATAATTACTTTTAAAATTTAAAATAAAAACGTGAGCACGGGCAGAAGTAACGGCGTCCAAAGCAAACTTAAATACAGTAACAATAGATATCAATTCATTCCTGTTTTTTGCTTTTCGGCCCTTTTTTTGAGCTACATTTCGTCTTTCTGACAAAAAACTCTAATGTGAAATGTAAATTGAATGAATTTCCCTACCTTTACCAGGACAAAACGGTTAGGCAGTTAAATAAGATTTTTAAAAGCCATAACTGAGTTAAAAACTCGCTCTAAAAATAACACAGCCAGATATTAATTCTTATTAATCCACGGTTAAATGATAACACGTACTGTTTCGAGATTTGTGGATTTATTTATTCTGAAAATGCTAGAGTAAATCATTGAAAAAATGCTCTAAGAAAATTTTAATAGTGCATTAACTAGCTTGTAAGTCTCGAACAGACATGATGTGGCGTAACGGCGTCCAAAAATGGATGTGAAAAAAAACCCAAAAATCAAAAAAACATTTCCCAGAGGAAATTTGGATCGTGTGCTGCCTGCTTAGGTAAATGTACCTAAATGTGATGGTTTATGAAGGGTGATTAGACACGTAGTTTGTTCCTTGGTCATGATGGAGCAGCAGACGACGTCCATCCTGTCTCTGTTTTGTCTTAACACGTCATAAAGCAGTCCGGAGTGGAGATTCAGCAGGCCTCTGCTCAGCTTTACTCGCTCTCTTTAATAGCAGGAACCGGAGTGACATCGTGCTGTAAGCGGCCTCTATATGATGTCTGGTCTCGCGCCGTTAAGCCCAGGTAGCGTAGCGATTGTTTAATTCAGTTAGCTCTCCGCTCCAGGCCTCAGGAAATGAAAAGCTGCCGATTACGAGTGAGAGAGCCAAGGTGAACATGCCATTTTCCTTCCAGTCCTCCAGGCTTCTGAAAACAGATCCCACCGCCTGATAAGCCTCCCCATACACCAACCCCCCAAAACCCCCCCGCTCCGCACCGGAAAACGGGGCCATTCCGAGGGCAGCGGGGTCGGATCCCGCTATGGAATGTGGTCACGCCAAACCCGAGCCGGCGCAGGGATTTCGAGACTCGGGGAACGCTCCGCTGGTTTGGAAAATGTTGGCGGGAATTTGAAATAATAAACCCAGAAATGACAAGGGTAGCGCAGGCTACACCGGCAGGCATAAAAGCCAGCCTTGTTTGCGCCAAACACCCGTGTCCTGGACCCCCTGCACGCCTTGTCATGAGTCTCATTCGCTTCGGTTCCGCCCTCCTGCCTTCGTGTCTAAAGATCCCCCCACCCCCCCCTCCCCCCCGGGTCGCAGAACATCACATAAAAACTGTCTATCATCTGCTCATTTTCAGGCCATCGTCGACACGGTTGACAACCTCCTGAGACCGGAAGCTCTCAAGTCGTGGGAGGACATGAACTCCACCGAGCAAACCCACGCCGCCACCATGCTGTTGGACACGCTGGAGGAAGGAGCCTTCGTCCTCGCCGACAACCTGATCGAACCCGCCGTCGTCAAAGTGCCTGCCGAGAACATCAGTAAGTAACTTGGACATGAGATGTTCCGTTACATCTGAGTCCATTAAGCTCTCGCCAATCCCAACACAGCTGCCAGTCTGGGAAGCCTCTTCAAACTGGGGCACTCGTAGTACCGAAGTGGTTAAGTCTGCCAGTTACTAATTATAGTAATTAATATAATATACAATATAATTAATTATAATTACAGTCGACATGTTTAAACGCTTGAACAAGCAGAGAAGCAAGAGCTGCGTCTTTGCAACGCGGCACAGCAGGGGTCAGTGCGCTGGTTACTCACAGCCTCCTTCAGTTTCAGAGTTTCTGCTCGCTTCGGAGTGTCCCGGTCTCTTCTCACGTCAAATAAATACAACAGGTGGTACGTTTGCACTGTCACATAAAAGACACAAAAGTTTCTCACTCCATAAATGTGTGTGACAGACAAATTAATATTATTTGACAGTCATTATTATTATTATTATTATTATTATTATTATTATTATTATTATTATGTCATAATTGATTGTTTTAGCAGTAGTTTAAAATAATCGACATACACCCATAATAAATAAATAAATACGGTGACACAGCACTGTCTATTCAATGCACCATCTGTGTGGAATTTGTATGTTCTCCTCATGCCTCTGTGGGTTTTCTTTGGCTTCTTCCACATTCCAGAGGAATGTCTCAGGTCAATTGGTGTCTCTAGAAAAAAAAAAAAACACAAACCAGATATGGATTTGTCCATAGTAAATGTTAAACAGTGCTTCCTTCTTTTCCAAACAACTAGCCGCGTTTCCCCGAACAAATTCCATTCCGGTGACCGGCCTGGTAACGCCCTTAAAGCGTTGCATCTCCACTTAACGCCACCCTGAAGCCTTTAATCATGAAATCCATAAAGCGAACGAAGAGCGAATCCCTGAGTCTTCATTTTAATCGTTCAGTGCTCGATCCCTTAAACACGGCATCATAAATAATCCCTGCAAACATACTTTCGTTCTGCACAGACCCGAGTCCGTTTCCACAGCCTCATTTTACAAAGCCGCATTTTCAGGCCGAATCCCGAATCCGCCCGGAAATATCCTTAATCTGTCCTTACTAATAACTGCGCGTGTACGGATCTGTTGCGGTATTAAGCGATTCTGTTTGCTGTACACACAGGGCTTAACGTGGGACAGTTTATGCAGAGCCCAAATTCTCCAAAGCGTGAAGGTCTCTAAAAGTTTTCGGGCATGAGTGCAGCTTAATATAGAAGAGCACAGCGGTGACAGTGTGGGCGGAGAGCTTCCTGTCAGCGCTGCGGGCTAATAGCCTTTTTACCTATCGCCGTTTATGAAAGATGTTGCTGTTTATAGGATGTGTGCTGTTAAGCCGTTCTCAGTGTGACGGCTTTCATTCTGCTCACTGGCTCTCTCTTCATTAAGGCTATGATTAATGGAAACAATGTCTATCCACCTGATGCAGGTGTGTTTGCACAAGTGTGTGTGTGTGTGTGTGTGTGTGTGTGTGTGCGGGCGCGTGTGCGTGAGAGAGAAAGAGACAGTGTGAGGTTACAAGCAAACAGGAAGAAGCGGGAGGTGAGACTTTTCATATAGTTTTACATTTTTTATTAAATCGGTAAAAACTGGAGCTATTGTTTCTACCTAGTGAACGACACGGACATTACAGGACATTATTCCACACCAGCACGTTCAACCATCTCCTTATACTGAACGTATCAGTTTGTGAAATTGTTTGACGATGTACAGTCTTGGGTAGAAGTCCGGGCACCCTGGTCACGGTTCGGACAGTTTTTACACACGTTCATGAACACGTAATCAAACACCAATTGAGTCACTCATTCAATCACTGATTGAATTTCTGACATTATTCTGCACGTACGACATAATGACACGTCCTGTGCCATGTCTGTAAGAATCCGAATTAAAAGCTAGACGCCAAGTACGGTGCGGTGACAAAGTCAGCAGGCCTTTTGTTATTGCGGGTTAGGACTTTGTGGATGGTTCCATCACAACAAAAGAGGAAAAGTGAGCATGTGTTTGTATAGTAAGAAGTGTAAATAATGAATGTTAATACATAAATATGTATAGAAAAACATTGTAAAAGCATACAATTATTATTAATATGTTACCTTTTTGTTATGTTGTGATAGTTTGTTATATCGTAATTATTAATAATATTCCTAATGCTATTATTATTACCTTTAAAAGTTTATTCATATTATTATAGCATGGTATTAAAGTTAGTTAGAAGATAATCATTATTATTAATATTGCTTAATTTTATTTTATGTTAACGTTTTATTATTATTATTATTATTATTATTATTATTGTTATTATTATTATTATTATTATTATTATTATTATTATTATTATTATTATTATTATTGTTATTATTATTATTAGGGAAGGAAGGGATTAGTACGTACAGAGACAATATTTAAATACTTTAACATTTTAAAACAGTACGATGGACTGAGTGTTTGGAGGGGATGCAGGGTGAGAGGATCATCCCCCGTAACTCCAGGTCTGTGATTGACTGTGTCCAGTGAGTTCCAGGTCGAGAGAGATAGTGTTGGTTTTGATTTTGGTTGTTGTGGAATTTGGTAGGTTCTCCCACCCCTCTCTAGCGTGCAGGGTGAGGGTTCAGGTGAGGGTTCAGGTGAGGGTTCAGGTGAGGGTTGAGGTGAGGGTTGAGTTCAGAGGTCACGTTGCTTTGTGCTTTTGTTTGTGTGTGATTTGAGGAACATTATGGATACGTATTCCTGCTCACACAGAGAACATCTAGCAGAAGCTTCCTGTTTAATCACGGCCTGTAATTAGGCATTCACTCACAGGGACACCACGGTTGACTCAGCGGGGGCCGGGCCGCAATTAAGTTTGGCACTCAGTCTCCATTGTGAGATCTGTGAGGATTTAATGAGCTTCGTCGATTTCTAATGTGCCTCTGTCCTGACGAGCTTCATTTATAAACAATTTAATTCCGAGTGCCTCCTCTTTCCCTCTTTCCTCCACCTCCCTCCACGGTTTTGGTCCTTAATCCCAGTCCCTCCTCAGACCAGCTGCTGGTACCTGTCTGTGTGTGTGTGTGTGTGTGTGTGTGTGTGTGTGTGTGTTCTGTTTTCTGCTGGATTGAGAATTAGGGCGGCACCGCTGTCTCATAGCGTTCAATCCCATTGTGGGACGGTTTGGGTTCTTTCTGTTTGGAGTCTGCATGTCCTCCCCATATCTGCATGGGTTTACTCCAGGTACTCTGGTTTCCTCTCACAGTCCAAACACGTGCCTGTTAGGTTAACTGGTGTCTCTAAAGTGGGGCTTAGTGTGTGACTGTGTGTGTCTGTCCTACGAAGGATTGGCGCCCCGTCTAGGATTGTTCCTACCTTTGCGTCCAGAGTAGTATTAAGGTCCGGACTTTGTCCTTCTGTAACCGTTCTTTGTGTGCTCGGGGTCGTTCTCTGAGAGCCATGACCCACGCTCTCTTGAGATTCAGTTCATGGACAAAAATATTCCAAATTTGTTGTTCAAGCAAAGACGTTGAGACTGATCCTACCATCACCACGTTTCACAGATCAGATTCTTACGGTTCTTATGCTGGATTCAAACTTTTAACTTTCTCTAAACATGGCTCTTCTTGTTCACTGATCTCCTCCTGATTCTTCTGATCTCCTCTCCTGGTTCTTGTTTTGGTTCTGGTTCTTGTTCTGGTTCTGGTTCTTTTTCTGGTTTTGTTTTTTTTTCTTGTTTTGCTTCTGGTTTTGATGTTGATGCAGATGAGGTTCTGGTTCTTGTTAAATGGTCAAATGTTCTGAATCTGGTTCGCTGTTTAGTTCTGGTTCTTTTTCTGGTTCTGATTTTGATGCAAAATATGTTCTAGATCTGGTTCACTGTTTTGGTTCTTTTCTGGTTCTTGTTTTCGTTCTGGTTCCTGCATTGGTTCTGGTTTAGGAAGTTGTGGATCTGAGCTATGGTTGCTCCTCTGCATTTCTTACAGCTGATTGGAGGAGATCACACAGGACCCACTGATGGTTCCTATAGCAGTTCCTGTTGAAAGTCACAGAGCTTCAGTACTGATCCATTATTGATCCATTATTGATTGTTGGTGCTGTATGATTGGTTTGATTTAGACCATTTTATATTTCCTACAGCCTGGATCGATTCCTAACACAGCGAGCGACAGATGAAACGGTTATTTTTATCACTACAACAGCCAGGTTTTTGAGTTTCATGGATCTTCTGAAGGTCTGGTGTCTCCACGTGGCAGCTTTCCTAAGGTGTTAATAACAGGTTTTATGTGTAGGATGTGAGAGCAAAGCCATTTTTAACTTGTGTTATAAAAAAAATCTTCATGGTGAGGAAAGTTACCATTCACATGAGATCTAAAATCTGCTTATAAATACATAACAGACCTAAAGACAGATAGAGATTCATCATCATCATGATCATTATCATGATTCGTAATGAGGAGGATCAGATCATCCTTAAGAGGAGACCACCATATGTGAGGGGTTCTGATAAAAGCAGGCTCTTCTCTCCACAGCCGCGGCCAGCGAAAGCCAAAAAAATCAATATCCTTTAAAAAGAGACCTCCGGAAAAATGTTTCCAAAAATCTCACTTTTAAAAACAAAACACAGAGATTTTTAACCCTGATCCGGCCCCGGCCCAACACCCGTCCCAGCGAGAAGCTCCTGCACCTGGTATATTAAAGTAAAAGTTCAGATTAAAAGGTTGTTTGAGAAGTATACAGTAGAAGTATACAGGTCACCATTTGTTTTGAAAAACCTCCCCATGGAGAAGCACTGAAAGCCACCCCTTAGAATTCACCATATCTTACCAACTTCTAACCATCATCTAACCATCACCTAACCATTACCTAACCATTACCTAACCATTACCTAACCATCACCTAACCATTACCTAACCATTACCTAACCATCACATAACCATCACCTAACCATTACCTGACCATCACCTAACCATTACCTAACCATTACCTAACCATCACATAACCATTACCTGACCATCACCTAACCATTACCTAACCATCACATAACCATTACCTAACCATTATCTAACCATCACATAACCATTACCTAACCATTACCTAACCATCACATAACCATCACATAACCATTACCTAACCATCACCTAACCATCATCTAACCATCACATAACCATTACCTAACCATTACCTGACCATCACCTAACCATTACCTAACCATTACCTAACCATTACCTAACCATTACCTAACCATTACCTGACCATTGCTTAAAACATCTCCAGCAATGTAGGTTTCCTGGCATCTGGGTGGAGTCCGGGCAGGTCTGCTGGTACCCTCGACTTTCTGGCTGCATTCTGCTAACTGGATTACTGCCAGTTTTGCCTGAGGCTGGGACCATGGCTGTCACAGAACCAGACCAGGGTTGCCAACCCTGACCTCACCTTACGTATTTACTCCCATGACATGATGTACTTCACTCACTGTATCTGCAATGTGCTCTGTTTATTCTCTTTTATATTTATATATCAGTGTGAGAACATTTTAGGATCTTGGTGATTCTTGTACGTGGCTCAAACGTAACCAGGTGCATGAATCATGAAGTTTAGTGAACTGTAGGTTTATCTCAGATCCCACAGGACCTGAGGAGCAGAAGAGTAACGTTCGATGTGTTAAATGGCCGTTTGGAAACGGGATTTTCTCAGCTGAGGAACGCTCAAGCTCAGCTGGACCTGGTGCATGAATAGGGATCTGTGCGAGGCTCGATTTAATTAGCTCGCCAGTGCAATGCACAATTACTCTCAGCTGATTGGCTTCTCTTTAGCCCCGGTGCCACATGTAATGCCTCCATACACCAGCGTGCTGTAGCTAATGAGGCTTGGGTGAAGTAAGTGGGTCAGCGCTTTGGGAAGGACCACCAGAGTTACCCACCTGCTCCCATGGTCTGGAGGGAACGCTGGACGTGGATTTTAGTGAAGTGAACAACTGGGGTTAGAAAAATGCAGGAAACATTTGAGATAAAATAAAAGGGGGAAATGGAATAAAGACAGACATAGTTATTCTGGATTTTTACCCTTCACACACACACACACACACACACACACACACACACACAAATATATTGCACGTGCTTTATGAATGGCTGTACTTGTTGCCAGGCCATTCCCAAAATCCCCCAAAAGCCGTCCCCCATGGGGTCATGAATCCTGGAGCTGAAAGGACAAAAGAGATTTTGTGTAGAAAAACACATCAGCTCTGTCCATCAGGGTCCAAATATAATCGGGTTCCTTTAGAGGGGTCAGGATGAGCCAAGTGGCAGCTCATAATCCATCAAGAACCACGTTTGTTCTGCTCCAGAGAATTTCCTGAGTGAGAACGATGAGAATGAAGTTGTGTGAATGGAATCCATGTACAGAAGCCTATTTCATGTTTTTGTGTTATATTACATTATAGGAACTATTGCTAAGGAAGGAATCATTTTTATTCCATGTCGAAGACAGTGTCAGAAAATGCCTCAGAATACCTCAAATAATCTCTCAGAAAACACCTCAGAAATGCCCCAGAACACCAAAAAACACCTCAGAAATGCCACAGAACACCAAAAACACCTCAGATATGTCCCAGGAACACCAAAAACAAAGCAGAAATGACTCAAAACACCAAAAAACTCAGAAATGCCTCAGAATACCAAAACAACACCTCAGATATTCCCCAGGAACACCGAATAGCACCTCAGAAATGCCTCAGAACACAAAAAACACCTCACAAATGCATCAGAATGCCTCATAATATGCCTCAGATCACTCAGGAAACAGAGAACGTCTTAGAAAATGCCTCAAGGAATGTTTGTTCAGAGAACTTCCTAGATGAGAAAGAAGCAGTTTGTATGGAATCCATGTACAGAAGCTTGTTTCATGTTTTTATGTTATATTACATTTTATGAACTATTACCAAGGAAGGAAAGATTTTTATTGCATATAGAGGAAAGTGTCAGACAGTGCCTCAGAGCGCCTCAGAAAATGCTTCAGAACAACCGCAGAAGATGCCTAAAAAAAACCACGCAGAAAATGCCTGAAAGATTACCTCAGAAAAAAGTCTCAGAGAACACCTCAGGACGCCTCAGAAACCACTTCAGAAAATGCCTCAGAACGCTTGAGACAATGTCACAGAAAACACCTCAGGAAACTGAGAGTTTGTGTTATATAGTATGACTTTACAGGAGTTATTACTAATCATTCATGTAGAGGAAAATGTCAGACAGTGCCTCAGAGTACCTCAGAAAATGTTTCAGAACACTTTAAATAATACCTCAGAAAGAATCTCTCAGAAAACACCTCAGAAATGCACCAGGATGTCTCACAAAATGGCACACAATGTTTGTTCAGATAATTTCCTCAATGAAAAAGGTAAGAAAGAGGCAGTTTGGATGGAATCCATGTACAGAAGCCGATTTCATGTTCGTGTTATATTACATCATAGGAACTATTACTAATTACTATTAATAATTTTATTCAATGTAGAGAAAAGTGTCAGAAAATGCCTCAGAACGCCTCAGAAAACGACGTCACAGAGAACACCTCAGGACGCCTCAGAAGGGGCATCAGAAACCACTTCAGAAAATGCCTGAGAACGCCTCAGAAACATATCAGACCATGAGAAAAAAAAACAGAAAACACCTCAGGAAACTGAGAATGTTTTAGAAAATGCCTCGGAAAACTCCAAGAAAGTTTCCTAAATGAATTAGATGAATATGAAGCAGGATGGAATCCATTTACAGAAGCCCGTTTCATGCTTTTGTCATACAGCATTACTTTACAGGATTTGAGGAATCGTTTTTGTTTCATGTAGATGAATCGCTCAGAAAATGCCAGAGATCGCCTTAGAAAAAGTCCCCAAAAAACACCCCAGAAAATTCCTCAGGCAGTGCCTCAGAAACCTCCTCAGAGTACGTCATAGGAACCCAAAAATCACCTCCGAAAAGGCCTGACAGAGAACGCCTCAGAGAAAGACTCGGAACACATCAAAAAATGCCAGAGAATGCCACAGAAACACAATCAGAATGCCTCGTAAATGCCTCCAAAAAAGCCCACAGATTATACCTCAGAACAACTCGGAGTGCTTCAGACAATGCCTCAGAAATCACCTCAGAAAATGGCAAGAACAATGTTAGCTCTGCTTCTGAATGTATTCAGTAAAAAATATTTTCTACATTATTTTGTAGAAGCTATTTCTCGGGAAGGAATCATTTTTAATTTGTGAGACAAATGTGGATAATGTTGGTCTCAGGACAGGCATCTTAACTTTGGGAGAAGGTAGCAGGACATGGTCCTTCAATCCAACAATGGTGGACGAGTTCCTGGTCTCAGGTCGTGTACCTTCAGTCTGGACCCTTCCCTCAGTCAAGTCCCCTAATCCATACGAGGACCAATCCTTTTGTCAGACAAGGGTGGATCGTTGTTGGTCTCAGGTCATGTTCTGACACGTTCTGGTGAGTGTTCATGTAAACGTGTGCAGAACATCTCTGTCCTAAAGCTGCCCTGATCTCCATATGTAGGTGCTGTATGGAAGTGTGAGACTCATTATCACTCTTTCCATATCTCCCAGAATGTGAGGTCACTGTGGGTGTTAAATCATTTTTAGTATCGTTACCGAGTTAGATCATCTATCACAGAGACATTAGAGAGCTACAGACTGAACCCGAGAGCACCAGGCACTGCAAAGACACCTGCTAATGAGTAGAAGAGAATAATTTGGGGATTCAGCGTTAGTGTTCGGATCTTAAGCCGACCTGCTGTAAGGGTTGCGTCAGATTGTCATGAAGATGAAACGACGGCGCTATGAAAGGTTTGAGCCGTACCTTCTTGACAAATCAGAGATGATAATTTGTGAGACTGCAGCATCCGATATAATTAGGGGTTTTGTGAAGTTCTTTTGCGTTTGCGTTCCAGAACTTCTCTGATCCTCCATCGGGGAGCTCAGGTGAGATCACACCACGTTTCGGGTCCCCTGTGGGCCATTGCCCTACAGACCAATCAAAAGCACACAAAAACGTCTCAATCACCTCTACGTCTGGGTTTGTTGTGGAGCTTTAAGGCTCAGATCCAAGTTGAGTCTGGAAGAACCTACGTGAGATGGATAAAAACAGAACAGGGAGGGCTTTTCTTATTGCAACCACGTCGTGTGTTTGTGCATCTTCATGACTGGATCTACACGGGCAGTAAATTCAGTATCATCTAGAACCTCCAGGTTTGGTCTAGGTTCATGTGAACCAGATTCTCCTTTATAGCTGTGGTTAAATTTACATGTTGGCCTGTCTGTTGGTTCCAGCTCGATCAGGCTGGATTTGGATGAGTACTCTGCATCGTTTGTTGAATCGTCATTTGGGATATGGACCAGAACTTCCAGTTGGGAGACTTTTGGCTTAGGAGTGAGAGGCAGCAGAACGATTAAATACAGTTGACTAGATCTGGGCCATTTTGGATCAAGTTCTTCGTGTTTTGATGGCCAAATTAGACCCTAGCTGGGAAATGGGACATTCTGGGCTCACAGTATGGTTGTTTTTGCCAAAAATGAGAGACATACTGTATGTGCTTCAGGGTGTTTTGGAGCTGGGAGATGAGATGTTTTGGAAATAGGAATGACAGTGGCAATCTCTCTTACGCTCCTGATCATATTAGGCTGGATTATCTGCTATCTAAAGCATGGTCATGGTGAAAGCAGATCCTGGTGTTTGTTTCTCTGCCTTTTCCTGGAGCCTCGTCGTTTGGCAGGTTTTACATGCAGGTTCCCATGCGGTCGCTCCTGAGCTGGCTGTTCTGTTCAGGAAAGAAGCTGATTGACGGATTTGTGTGAACCTTCTGCACTCAGGAGCTCTCTGGAGAACTTCCGGACAATCACAACAGTCCTGCATGACCTGCAGGCATTTGTAATTCTCTTTCCCCGTCTCGCCAGGTTCAGGGTTCTTTGGCTGATGTGGTGTTTTTGATGAATAATGCACCATCAGCAGGTACCTTTTCGAGGCCGTAGGCAGTTTCGTGTTTTGAGCGCTGAAATGGAAGCCGTGATCGTGATTCCAGCAGGTCAGAGGTTCCATAATAGGGTCTGTTTAAACCCAGAATGATACCCTTACGGCATGTTTATTTGCAGCGCTGAAATATATTCGGGCTACAGAGGGGTGATCAGGGTGGCACTGGCAACTCCAGTATCTATGTGGTGATCTGAACCCCAAAATCTGCTTAATTTAGTAGCTGATCAGACGGTGGATTGCCTTTACCGAATACAATAATGGATCATCTAATCATCTCCAAAAGTCAGGTGTCCTAGTGAATTTAGGAGGTCTGGAGGTGTGGGTTGTCGAGGTGTCTCACTCTGTAGTAAGGTTCATCCTGATCTCCTTGAGAAGGATGCATTCGGGTCTAGAAACCTTTTACAGGAAAGCTGGAAAAGCTTCTCCAGCCTGCAATGAGTTTGAACAAGGGTGCTGTAAAGGTCACACCAAGAGCACAAACAGGCATGGAAATAAGATGAGTGAGAGCAAGGAATTTCAGAAACCTACAACGAAGCGCTCCTGTCCCGAAAAATGAAATGAGAAGAACAATGAGAGTAATAAGTTAGTGGTAGTGAGAGCGTTCTGTCTCGCCTGAGCACTGACAGCTGCCACTGATTCTGGCTGGTCGGATCTTACAGTACGTACAGTAGGTAATGTTTAATATTAAAGTAAGTAAGTATTAAAAATAGGTTTATTTAATGCTTGTTATTGTTTAAACGTGAATACAGGTAAGGTGGATCCTTATCATTTAAATGCGTGGATAATGTGTATAGAACGCCTGGCAACCCGGTTTCAGGCTGTTTCTTAATCGTATGTCTGCCAGAGATGGGAAGTTAGAAACGGTGCAGTGCAGGGTTATTTTTTTTAAAGGATATGGTTCGTTGTAAGCAATCTGAGGGACGAGTTTCTCTGCTTTCTTTGATGTTCCCGTGTCTCGGTTTTAAACACAACTTACGAATGCATTCTGCCTCATGATCGCATCCTTTGTCCTCCTCACAACACCTGTCCTTACCTGTCACAAATCCCGAAGCTCCAGACATCTCCCAGTACAAACCTCAAATCCACCAGCCTGTCTGGACCTCGAGCAAGAGCCTTAGCTGCCAAATACTATAATGGAACCGTTTCAGGCGTTACTCTGTGTGACGTCATCACTGCTGACGAAGGACCTGATCAGAAGAAGCTCTGCACCACTTTAGAACCAATTAGGAATCTGGAGCTTTATTAAATCTCATTAGTGCACATGAGGAGAAGCTCAAAGTTGCTTCATTAAAATCTCCATTAGAGCTTATAGTGCAGCTTCATCACCACTCTGAACTCTTCCTCTAATTAGAACAGATCACATCAATTAAGATCGACTTATAACGAACAGCGATTCTGATAAATCAGCACTAATCACGTAAAGGAACTGCTTACTGATTTAATGAACATTTCTCCTCAAAGGAAGCCATAGTTATTTAATTATAACTATATATATATGTTATATGTTAGTTTATTATATTAATTAATCACAAAGCTGATCCTTCACTTTATTTACTTATTTATTTATTTATTTCTCCTTGTATGTGTTGATTTGATATACGAACTTGGATTAAAGATCAAAGCGTATTACTATTTTTGTTTTAAAATGCTACAACCAATAATAATTTTATTGTTCTGTTATTACGATATTATATTATCTTATGTTATATTATATTATATTATTGTTATTTTCACCATTATTATTATTATTATTATTATTGTTATTTTTATGAATAGTAATAACAATAATAATAATACATTGTATTAGTATTTTCATCTTATCACTATTAATTGTAGTATTTAGATACATGTAAAAAATATTATTATTAGTAGTATTATTAGCATTAATATTGTTTTTATAAGGTACATTATTATTATTATTATTATTATTATTTTATGGTTAATTATTTTTATTTCTTTTGAAATTATGGCTACTATTGATGATGTATTGTTTATTGTTATTGTGTTGTTGTGGTGTCAGAACTGAATGCTTTGATGTAGGACTAATTCTGCTTAATGAGAATGATTAGAGAGAATAAGCTGTGATTTTCTTTGTGATTATTTAAATATGAGGAGTTTAGGTTACTGGGTGTTGTGAGGGTTGTGTCTCTGTCTCTCTCTCTCTGTCTCTCTCTGTCTCTCTCTGTCTCTCTCTCTCTCTCTCTCTCTGTCTCTGTCTCTCTCTGTCTCTCTCTGTCTCTCTCTCTCTCTCTCTCTCTCTCT